>SJYX01017426.1:43494-72270 GCA_006410675.1 Oreotragus oreotragus
AGTCGGACACAACTGAGTGACTGAACTGAACTGAAGCTCCTTGATTCTCAGTTTCTCAGTCTTGAAAACAGGGAGAATCATTTCTGTCCTACTTATCCCATAGCATGGCTGTTAAGATCAAATGAGATAAGTATGTGAAAGTTCTTTATAAATCATAAAGCATGATACAGGTAAAAGGTATCATTAATGTTTAAAATCAAAACACAAGTCCATACAGAATGACAGAACATAGTTTATTGGAACCTTAGAGGTATTTGCACAAATGTTTTCCTCTTGCAGATAATGAAATTGAGACCCAGAGAGGTTAAGTGGCCCAGGGACAACAGCTAATCTGGGGCACAGCCAAGACCAGAGGACAGCCTCCTCAGGGCTCTGCCCTGGAGCTGCTGGGGGGCCAGGCAGCCAGAATCCAGTGCTTCTCTCTGTGTCTGTGGTCCTGGGGGCCCAATTTGCTGCAGGCTGGGGCTCTTACTTCCTCAGCGCATGGATGATACTATCTGGCTAACTGTGGGTTTTTTTTTACTTCTTCACTCTGCTCAGCTCCAACCCCTGTTTCTAACCCCTACCACTCAGCCGACTCTTATGAAAATGGTTTCCAAGAGGAGTCTGTTGGAAACGGACTGAGCAGTTAACATCAGCACCAAATAACTGCTGCCTCTCTAGAAGAGATCCAGCAGTAAGGTGGGGACAGCGTGTGTGGAAACGTGAGAGCCCTGGTAGCCAGTCCAAACATTGCAGACAAGTTTTGTGAGCAAGGGCTCTCTGAACAACCATTTGCCAAAATAGCACACATTCTTGTAGGCAAAGATCTAGGTGCAAGTTATGAAACAAATGACACAAGGGTGGCTTGATAGAAGGGGCCCCAGCATATTGGTGAGCGGTGGACCAGAGGGAACCGGGCCTTTTATCTGTTCATTTCTTTCCAGCTGCTGCTAAAAGCCTCTAATGTTACATGCATTCTTTTTTCTCCCAATCTAGAAGAGAACCTGGAGACCAGCTTCTGCAAGTCATGCCCACGTCTATGCTAAATGTCATCTGCAGCACTTTAGGAAATACAGGCTGCTTCTTTCAGTGAAGGCCTCCAGAGGACAGTGCCCAGACAATCTCTGTGACCCATTCTAGTTCAACTGTTGTCCAGTCTTCAGAAGTGGGCCTCACAATAACCTTAAGATACCACCTTAGCAATTTGTGTTTATTCCTTCTGGCCCCTACTGATTAGAGGTAGGGAATAGCCACTCACCAAGTTCTCCACTTAAAATCATGCTTTGAAATACTTGATCATAATAAATGCATCTCCTTAACTTATACTTATCTAGACCTAATAATTTAAAAAACATTTTATGTACTCACTTGATTATAATCTTCAACTCATATAATTCCTGCTACCTGACCCCAAGCTCTTCAATCCAGTCCCCTAAAAAAAAAAAACCAAAAACAGAAAACCTACCCCTGCAGCGATCGCTTCTCCTTTCTAGGCACCCACCACCCTTCCCTTCTTAAGAACCTTTCCATCTTCAATTCACTAGCATCTGAACAGCTGCACAGCACAAAGTGTTTAATTTGGGAGCAGTGTCTGTGGGAAGGAACGCTTTTTAAGTCTCCAAAGTAATGCAGAAGCTTAATTTAGAAAGTCATACAACAGCCCTCTTGGTTTTGGAAGTCACAGAAATTATGGATTGCACTGCAGAGGCAACCTGCCTGATGATGTTAGCACTTTGCAGCACTGAGTTTTTCTGCAGCAGTTTCATTTTGATTTCTGTCCAGAGACATAGTGGGCCAGTCCAGTTGAAGCATTCACTCCCTGAGGAAGGGGCCTATGTCCTGTTCAGCCTCTCTGTGTGGTCAGGGCCTAGCAAGGGCAAGCAAGTGGTTAGTGCCTTTAAACGTTGCATTGTATTGCCCATCTCGCCCCTACTCCCTACTTTGGTCCTCAACTTGATCCAAACAGGTCTCGAACTAGGAGATGATAATGGTTACCAAATAGTGAGCAGGAAGAAGGATGATCAGATCATACCACCACCACCTTCCTTGGCTCCAGAAGGCTTAAAGAAAGTTAAAGTGCCAAGATTAGAGTCTCACGTCCTACCAGATCAAATGTTAGGATCTGCCTCTCAGGGACATATAAAATTAGGGTCTGAATAACAGTGAGAACCTGGATAGAACAGGATAGACTTGGACATAGGATGGATCCTGGGAGATTCATCCTAATGAGGGTGTGAGCACGAATTGTAGAAATGGGGTGGACACTTTCCCACCTCCATCTCTATCAATCACAGTCACAGTATTTGGGCCTGGAACTGAGACAGTGCCTGCTGAGTGGCATTGCCCAGAGCCATCTGCATGCTATACATGCTCAGGACCCTCACAGGGATGCAGGGCATCCTTTTGTAAGATACTAGAGGTGTGTCTTGACTGCCATGAGATGTTCTGGAAAGTTAAAACACACTCAGTTGTATTGCTTGAGTCCCTAGGGCCCAAAAACCCAGAAAAAGAATGCAAACTCTGTCCTAAAGGGGGTCAGATACATACAGACTGTGTGATAAGCTAGAGGCCCCCAAGTGTCAGTCTAGAGAGAAAGACAAAAAACTCCCCAAGAGAAAGTCACTGTGAGCAAAAATACTCTGGCAGAGTAGACCAGGTCCAACTGGAGCACCTGAATATTGGAGGACAAGAGGTTTCAAACAGAGGGCAAGCTGAGTCCTTCCCCATTTTCTCACCTGGAGTCCCTCAACTCCCAATTCTATGCATTCCAGTGAGTTGTGTCTTACTTAGGAAAGAATAAACTGGTCACTAGAGAGAGGTACAACTATTCTGGACCTGAAATACCTTGTTAGGCTGCTCAGGGAGAGAGATGACCCCAGCAGGTCAATGGTTTGGGGGAGGTGGGCAGCAGCTTGGCAGCAGACAATGGGCAACAGAGAATTGCAGGCTGGTGAGGGCAGCAGGTCTGCAGGACAGAGACAGATACACACAGAAGACGCGATTCAACTGTAAGTGTTGGCAGAAGTAGCCACTTTTGCTGTACATTTTAATTTTTGAATACAATATATTCAAATTAATTTTTTCTGTGTGTGCCAAATATTGCAGTCTTCAGAGCTCAGTTATAATGGCTTTATCTCCATTTATTTTTTATTAACATTTACTAGGGGCTTCCCAGGCAGCACTAGTGATAAAGAATTCACCTGCAATGCAGGAGACATGAGAGACACGGGTTCGATCCCTGTATGGGGACAGTCTCCTGGAGGAGGGCATGACAACCCACTGCAGTATTCTTGCCTGGTGAATTCTATAGACAGAGGATCCTGGCGGGCTACGATCCATAGGGTCGTGAAGAACAGAACATGGGCTGAAAGGACTTAGCACACAGCACACACAGCATTTACTAGTGGGCCTAAGATGATACAGAGAGATAACAAGAAAGAAGCATAGGCAGAAAGATATCTTCAGGGAAAATGGAAATTGCAGAAGAAGATACACACAAAGAGATACTGAAAGAGTTTGAGAAAAGGAATTAGAAACAGAGGAAGAGAGAAAGCAAGGAGAAAAAGGGAGAGAGAGACTTTTTAAGACATCCAGGACCAGTTAGTGTTCCCTAGAAGCTAGCTGGGTCCCCTAGGATGAAAATCAGAAGGGCCCGGATTGAGCCTCCCCGGATTGATAACCTAAGAGAAACTACAAAGGATCATTGTTTTGTTTATCCGGAGGTTTTGGCTCCTGGCAACCCAGGCGCTGGTGTTCTGATACACTGCCCGAGCTCCCCCTACTGGCGGCTCTGTAGAATCTCACCATCTGGGTCCAAAGTGGAATCGGATTACGTAAATTTTCTCCAGCTTTACTCACCCTTTTCACTTTTTCCTTTTTTTTAAAAAATTTCTAAAGTTCTTGGTTCTCCGAAGCTAATACTAGGGCTTGAATTCTCTAGCTGATTGTAGTCGTCCTTACGCCCAGTGAGGGCAGTCCTAGAAGACTCCTCCTAAAGAGGGTGCAAGCAGGAGGCTGAGCAAACGTTTATTAAACACGTGCCACATACAAAGTGCTCTGCAAAGGCCTGAAGGGAACTCATTTGACCTTTAGTCTTCTTGTTTCAAAAGTGACTGCTAGAATTAAAACTGGCCTTCTGGGGTCAGGCTGAGGGCACGCCCCTGTCCAGTTCTGTCCCCCAGAACCTGCATTCCAAAGTACGTCCTGAGAAGAGTCCACCAGCGCAACAGTGATGACACCCCCTTCCTCTTTTTTCCTTTTCTTTCTCTCTGTCTGTCTTCTTCCCTGCATGAAGAGGAAGAACTGCTATGTGCAAAGCTCCCGGGACGGGAAGGGACATGTCTCCCCAGTGCCAAGCTGATCTTACTAAGAATAACCTTTATCTCTAGGAGGAAAGGCAGAAGACCTGGTTCTCTCTTTCTCTCCACCACCTCCCCCTCAGGTGGATTTTAAAGGGGCAGCACCATCCACTTATAAGAATATACTCAGCTCTGTCTTTCCTAAAGTGCCTAAGTTCTAAGTCACATCGTCTGGAGAGGGGCAATGTGGGAGAAGAGAACTTGAGTCCAGAGGACCGGGTGAGGAGGTGAGGGAGGAGGCAAGAAGGAAATGGAGGGCAAGAGGAAGAACAGGACACAGGGATCTCTGTTACACCCTGAGCCTGGGCTTCTGCCGTCCCAAGCAGACTGACAGGGGTAGTCAGACCCTTGTGGGGAGGGGAGTGGGGCCCCCACTATGGCTGTACTTGAGGATCACCTTGGAGGGTGGGACAGATTTCCAGACCTCTGGCCAGGATGTAGGCTCACAAGAAGGAGCCCTTGTTCCCCTCAGTCCCTCCACTCAGAGGTTAGAAATCCAAACCATCTCTAAATATTGTTTTTCTTTCATAAAAGTGCTGCTTTTCTCTTAACACAGAAAGTATAAATGTTCCAAAACAATAGGTCAGAAGCACAGCATTGTTTTCAAAGACTCTGGAATATCAGAAAGGATTCTCTTTGCTGACTAAAAACTGAACAGATTTTTACAGTGAACTGCATTGCAGAAAGCAGTGAATAGCCCTCAGAAAAACGGAGTCCCTTCCTTAGTCCCCTGTTTTGCCCTTGCCCACTGTTTCTCTTCCCACCTCCCCTCCCCTAGCTTCTTCCTTTCCCGTTATCACTGATTCAGACTTTTGCTTGCCTGTCTTGTGGTCTCTGGGTTCTGGCTTCCTTCCCTGCCTTTCATGTTTTCCTGCACGTGCTTGTCTGGGCCAGAGTGCCCGGGTGAAAGGAACAGGAAGAAAGGATTGCCGTGTCTGCTTGGGATGGATCCCTGATGCCCTGAGGCCTTCCAACAGGGCAAGTGGACACCCTACAGAACACGAGGAGAGTCAGTCTCTGGGTCTTTACTCACCACTCAGTCTACAAACCACCTCTGGAAAGTTACTGGACAGTTGACAGCCTGTAAATTGCAGTACCTCCTGTCTCGAACAGCCGTTGTCCACTCCTACCATAGGAAAGTGTTTTAGTGACTCAGGAGTCAGTAGGAGCAGAAGGGCATGGGCAGGCACTGCATAAATACAAATAATGGTTATTTATCACAGATGAGAGTGGCTCATAAATGTAACTGAAACTGGCTCAGTCCTGCTACTATTGAATAAAGGAAAAAACCCACAAACATCAAAAAGCAAAAAATAAAAGAGGTATGCTCTGCAGATGTCATTTTTCCATATTACTATAGCTAAATAAATTGTAGCAATTTCCAAAATGTTCCTGGAGAAGATTTTATAATTTTATAAGCAGCTCTGTGGTGTGGGGCTGAGCTGCCTATGACCAGCAGAGGGCAGACTTCAGTTATAAACAGGAACCTGCAGTGGGTGGATGGTGGAGAAAGGGCAATTTAGGATTCCAAGGTTGTAAACTGCTTATTCCATGCTACGGATACCATCAGAGATCATAGTCCAAGATCCTTGACAGGCTATGAAGGACTAGATTTCAAGGAATCAGTTATAAGCAGAGAATGACATAACTGGAAACTTTCCTTTGTTTATAAGAAAGGTTGTTTCTGCATACCTCCTCTGGCAGCTGCAAGCTGCTATTAACTCTGAGTCACTGCAGTGACTTGTCCCAGTCCTGGTCTGCCACAGCCCTTTGGAGCCACATATCGTTTACAGTGGAGATCTTTGGGCTTTGTATCTGACTTGGAAAAGCAGGTGCTATTTCCAGGACTTGGTGAAGAAGGTCCTGCTGTTGGTCACTCCCTTTTGTTTAGTGAGCATGGAGAAACCTGCTCCCTGGGAAACAGATAAGAATGAAGACCATTAGAAATGTTTACTTAAGATTTGAGCCAGCCTAGCAACTCCACTTCTAGATATATCCAAGAGAATCGAAAACATATGTCCATACAAAAAATCGGACAGGAGTGTTCATAAGCAGCATTATTCATTATAGCCAAAAAGAGGATAAACAACCTAAGTATCTATTGACTGATGACTGACTAAGCAAAATGTGGTTTATCCTTACAATGGATTATGTAGTCAAAAAGGGGGGAAGGATTGACATACATTACAACATGGATAAACCTGGAAAACTTCATGCTAATTGACAAAAGCCAGTCACAAAGGACCGCACACTGTGTGAGTCCATTTGTATGAAATGTCTGCAACAGGCAAATTCGTGGAAACAGAAAATAGATTAGTGGTTGCCAGGGGCTGGGGTAAGGCACGACTGGAGAACGACTGTTAATGAGTTTCCTTTGTGATAAAAATGTTCTGAAAATAGACAATGGGGATGTACAACTCTGCAAATAAACTAAAAGCCACTGAACTATATACTTTAAAAGGGTGAATTATATCTCAATAAACTGTTATTTAAAAAAAGATTTTGGGGGGGGACTTCCCTCGTGGTACAGTGGTTAAGAAACCGCCTGTCAGTGTAGGGGACAGGGATCAAACCAGGTTTGATTCTTGGTTCAGGAATATTCTACTTGCCTCAGAGCAACTAAGCCCAAGCACCACTACTGAGCCCAAGCTCTAGCGCCCACAAGCTGCAACTACTAGTTGTCCTTGCCTCGCAACTAGCCTGTGCTGAAACCTGTGCACCTAGAGCTCGTGTGCTACAAGAGAAGCCGCCGCAACGGGCTGCCTGCACACCACAGCGGGCTGCCTGCACACCACAGCTAGCGAGTAGCCCCTGCTCTCCACAACTAGAGAAAGCCCACATGCAGCAGCAAAGACCCAGTGTAACTCAAATAAGTAACCAAATAACATTTTAAAATTAAAAGATTTGGGGGACTTCCCTGGTGGTCCAGTAGCTAAGACTCTGCATTCCCAATGCAGGGGGCCCAAGTTCGATCCCTGATCAGGGGACTAGAGCCCAGAGATCCCGTGACGCAATGAAGAACAAAGATCCTGCGTGCCGAAACTAGAGCCTGGCACAGCCAGACAAGTAAACACGTTTTTCAGTTAAAAGTATTATACAAGCTTTTGTGCTGGGCAGAATTACTAGAGGGAAACTTAGAGCAGGAAATACGGAGAATATAAAGAGAATATTTGATTTTAGGAGAGACAGTGTTCCCCTCAAGCTAAAACATATTTTGTATGAAAGCAGCAGATTTAGTGCAGACTGAAAATAAAGGTAGTCAAACTCACTGCAGGAAGCAGGGAGAATTATTCACAAAGTAAACCAATCCTGCATCATCTCCAGCCAACTAACGTGTAAAGGGCTGACACCTCTCTGATCATGCAGTCATGGGTGCTATTTCACTCAAGGCAAGAGGGCCACCTTTGTGCTGACGTCACAGTGACCCCTGTGCAGAGAGAAATAAGGGAGAGTCACACTCTTTAGGCCACAGTAGTAGGAAAGACTTCCCAAGCTCTCAGAAGCTGGTGAGGAAGGAAGGTGATAATAGTTAAGTCACCAGCTCAGTTTCTGGGGGCCTCACAGTCACTCCTGAGTCCCAGGTATATTATTAGTAATGCCTGCAGAGTCTAGAAGCTTGTGCTCTCTTCTTCCTGTTGCCCCACAGCACCTTGAAGAACCTGAGCCTATAAGAACTCTTGAAAAGAGTGGAGGAATGAAGAAATAGATGAGCACACAGGTGAAAAGCCCCAGTGAAATGCCCTGGGATGCCTGGGGCCAAGGTCAACAGCCTTGGTCAACACATGAGTGAGTAAGAAAGATAAGAAGAAATGACTTTATTCACCCACTCTTCATCAGAAGATAAAGACGATTCATAGATCTCTGGACCTGCCTTGTTGAGTCCTGAAGGCAAGGGCAAGGTTCCAGGCACACCTAAGCACATCCTTCTAGAACAGGATGCTTGACTTACCTTTCATTTATCACCTTTATTCAATTCCTGGACAGAAACTGTAATATGTTAATATCACTGTGTGCTAGTGAGTCAAAATTTGTTTCACTTCTAAGATGCACTGTGAAGAAACTCTATAAGAGTGTATGCACTTTAAAATTTGTGTTTATTAATTTAAAACAAACAAACAAATGAAAAAGCACCTTCCTGTTCTGTAATTGGTTATGGTGACCAAGGAGAGCAATGATACTGGAATATAGTAAATATTTTTCAGCCCTGTGTTTTTCTCCAAGTCTGGTCCTCTGGGTGACTGTTAACGCATTTTAGGGAACCAGGGACTATGTCTAAGTATGTCTTATGAAACCTGCTTAATTATAGATTCAGTCAAGAGATGGGAACTCGGTAACTAATTATGTACCTAGAGCTTCAAACAGGCATTGTAACCAGAGCTCCTAACACTTCCAGTTATGCAGTAAGTATGGGGTTAAAAAATCACAGGCCAAATACCGATTGTTTTTAATAAATTATGAGTTCAGAAGTAAAAAGAATTAGATTTGGGAGCTGGGCAGATCTGGATCTAACACTTGGCTATTTCCTTCTGCTGTTCCTTTAGGAAATGTGTATTGATCTCCTACTATGTCCAGGCACTGTTAGGCAGTGAAGATATCAATAGAAACACAAATGAGAAAGTCAGTCTCTATCCTTGGAGAGCTTACAGTCCAATAGCTACATAAATACTTATCTTTAAAACGTTGATAAACCTCTCTGCATTCAAATCTGTAAGATAAAAAAAAAAAGATACCTAATTTGAAAGTTGTAGGAAGGACTAAGTTGAGTAACATAAAATGCCTAGAATATTGCGTTTTAAAAAATGTTACTTCTTCTTTCCTTATATACACCCACTGGTATAGTTTATCATTTGCTACCACATGCTACTACTATCTTTAATTGAACATTCCTGGCTTAAAGTAACACCTAATGGGTCAGGGCTTTGGTTAGAAACCCCAAACAGTACATGTTGTAGGGAGGAATCTTGGGGTTGACATCAGCGAGGTCTTCATTAGAAACCAACTCTGCTAGTTGCTGATTTGGGGCAAGTTATTTAACCTCTCCAAGCTTCACTTTTATCCTCTGTAAAATGAGGCTAAGAACCCTATCCTCATGGAGTTATTGGGAGGTTAAATGAGAAAGACCAGAATACATCACGAGTAACAATAATAAAGCGTTAGCTAGTGAAATCTTTGTTACATGTCATATATGTGTGTTGATTTATGTATTCTGATGTCACAGTTTACAATACACTTTTTACTGTGGGCCATGGTCCAAAAGAATTGAAAGTCACCACTACTACTTTAAGACACTATCTAAGTTGCCTGCAATTAAAAAAAACCACACATTATTTTTCTTTTTTAATTGAGGTAAAGTTGGTATATTAAAGTGAAAATCGCTCAGTCATGTCTGACTCTTTGCAACCCCATGGATTGTAATAGGCAATGGGCTTCTCCAGGCCAGAATACTGGAGTGGGTAGCTGTTCCCTTCTCCTAGGGATCTTCCCAACCCAGGGATTGAACCCAGGTCTCTTGCATTGAAGGTGGATTCTTTACCAATTGAGCCACTAGAGAAGCCCCAAATTTGGTATATAACATTATANAATACTGGAGTGGGTAGCTGTTCCCTTCTCCTAGGGATCTTCCCAACCCAGGGATTGAACCCAGGTCTCTTGCATTGAAGGTGGATTCTTTACCAATTGAGCCACTAGAGAAGCCCCAAATTTGGTATATAACATTATATAAAGTTTAGGTGTACATTATAAATCAATATTTGTATACATTACAAGGTGATCACTCTCATAAATCCAGTTACTATTCATCATCATACAACTGATTCATACCACCCATTTTACCCTCCTCCAATAACCCCCTTCCCCACTGGTAATCACCAGTCTGTTCTCTGTATCTGTGAGTTTGTTTTTGTTTTATTAGATTCCACATATAAGTGAATCATATGGTATTTGTCTCCTTCTGTCTATTTCACCTAGCATAATACCTTCTAGGTCCATCCATGTTGCTGCAAATGGCAAAATTTCCTTCTTTCTAGGGCTGCATAGTACTCCATGGTGTGTGTGTATGATGGAGTTGGCCAAATGATTATATGCAAGGTTCTAAGACACAATGTCTTTCTGAAGACAAGCTGTGTATATACATACACACCACATCTTTCTTATCCATTCATCCATCAATAGACACAAGTTGTTTCCGTATCTTGGCAACTGTAAATAATGCTGCAATAAATATAGGGTGCAAACATCTTTTCAAATTAGTGTTTTAATAGTCTTAAGATAATACCCCAAATAACAAGAATAACTGAATCATACAGTAGTGCCAATCTTTTTTTTTTCCTTTTTGAGGACTTTCCATACTGTTTTCTACTGTGGCTGCACCAATTTCCAGTTCTACCAACAGGGTACAAGCGTTCCTTTTTCTCCACATCCTCTCCAACACTTATTGTTTCTTCTCTTTTTACTAGTAGCCATTCTAACAGGGGTGATATTGCATTGTGGTTTTGATTTGCATTTCCCTGATGATTATTGATGTTGAGTATCCTCTCATATGTTTGGTGGCTATCTGTATGTCTTCTTTGGCAAAATGTATTCATATCTTCTGCCCATTTTTAAATTGGGTTCTTTTGTTTCTTGTTGATGAATTATGTGACTTCTTTAATACTTTGGATATTAACTCCTTATCAGATACATGATTTAATTTGCAAGCATCTTCTACCATTTAGTAGGCTGACTTTTCATGTTGTTGATGCTTTCCTTGGCCATGCAGAAGCTTTTTAGTTTGACATGGTACCATTTGTTTATTTTTACTTTTGTTTCCCTTGCCTTTAGAGTCAGATCTTTAAAAAACACACTTATAAGACCAATGTCAAGGAAATTACATCCTATTTTTTTCCTCTGAGGAATTTTATGGTTTCAGTTAAGTCTTTAATCTATTTTGAGTTGATTTTTCTGAATGGTGTAAGACAGAGGTCTAGTTTCATTCTTTTGCTTGTGGCTGTCCAGTTTTTCTAATACCATTTATTGGAGAGACTATTTTTTTCCCCATTATATACTCTTGGCTCCTGTGTGGTAAATCAACTGTCCATGTTTGCAGGGATTTATTTCTGGGATCTCTATTTTGTTCCATTGATCTGTCTCTTTTTATATAATTTTTCAGTTATACACTCATTAATTCACTCAGTAAATAGTTATTGAGCACCAAATGCCAGGCAGTGTTCTAGGCACTGGAAATATAGCAGCGAACAGAATAGACAAAAACTCCTGCAGTCATCTGGCTTACCTTCTGGTTGGGGAGATACTAATAATGTATATAGATAAGGTACAAAATTTAGGAAATACATAGGAGGAGAAAGGAAGGAAGGAAAAAACAAAAGTGGAGGGCATTCACAATCAGGCAACCCAGAAAAAAATCACTGTTAACATTTCAGTTTATGGTCTTACAGACCTTTCTTCGTCTACATATGCCATTTGTCTTGCCATTTAGAGACCTTCAGGGTAACAGGTATCACACAAATGTACAGGACGGATACTGACCCACATCTAGTTCCCTGAAGCATGAAAGGAGAACCTTTGCTTTCCTCTCTATCTGCTCTCCTCCTCCCTCTTTCCTTCTATCCCATGGTGATCTCCACGTTGCTGCTTCTCTGTCTTCTATAGTAATTATACGGCCAGGTCCTCAGCCTTGAAGACAAAGATCTATATTGCACAAGAAACGGCCACAGTGCTGGCTGACGCAGAGCCCTGGGAAGTTTTAAGTCTGGATTCTGTCGAATACCAACTTTTAGTGACTATGATGATTTAATTATTTTATGGATTAAAAGGAAATTGAGGTCCAGAGAGGTTGTGACTTGTCCAGGGTCTCACAAAAAGAAAAGGATCAGAAGTCTGATGTCCCTGTGCTCCCTGGTGTGAGCACCTTGATTTGGACACCCTGCATTTCAGATCCCCTTCTTATCGTGCCTATACATACATACATACATATATATATATAATTAAAAAACACTAAGCTGTTGTTTTGTTATTTTCTAGAAGGCACAAGTGGTTAAACTTATCCTGCCTTAAGAGACCATTAATTTAGAAATTCTCCTTGGATTTTGTGACTGCCATGCCAAAGATCTTAAAATAAGTGTAATAAGAAATTGCACTTGAGTCCAACAGACAAGAAGATAGAGAGGGATCTCTTCCAAAGCCAGTGTTTATACTTGGATGCCTCTGACCTTCTCACTTACTTTAACAAGCTATTCCATGAGGTAACTTTATCTTTAAAGACACTTTTTTTTTTTTTTTTAAGGGGACGTGGTTTTTAGGAGAGCAAAAACTTAAAATCAAGAGGTTTAGGCTCTAGTCCCAATTCTGCTGGGTGACCTTAGATGAATCATATCTCAGCTTTGAGTCTAAATTCCTCCTTTGTACAATATGAAGGGTGGACTAAACTAGAGATTTTCACAATGGAGTCAGTGGGGCCTCAGGGCCCCACAATTTCTGGG
Organism: Oreotragus oreotragus; assembly: GCA_006410675.1. Lineage (NCBI taxonomy): Eukaryota > Metazoa > Chordata > Mammalia > Artiodactyla > Bovidae > Oreotragus > Oreotragus oreotragus. The sequence goes on from SJYX01017426.1 coordinate 56,312, forward strand.
CCACACGGAGAAACCTAAAGTGAGACGGGCTGGGGCTCCAGAACCACACTGCCCTCTGTCTTCCTCCCAGCCCTACTCAGAGGACCAGCCCTTTTATTTGCCTTCCAAGGGGAGAGTCTGCATAAGATTTTATTTGAAGAAAAGGTTCTGTTATTTTTTTAGCATTTAAATATCACCAGAACAGCTCGGTGATCTGAAACGACCTTCCTTGTTCTATTGTTTCTACCTTCAAAGATTAGCTCTTGATTTTCCTTTTTAGAGGTTTCTTTGTTCTTATGGGGACAGTACACTCAGTTATCACCACTTAAAAATGAATATTTTCCCTAGCTGACTGCTAACTATGTATTACGCTGGCTGTAAAGATGCTGGAAATGAGCTTGTCTAGTAATCCTGCCCCAACAGTGTTGCGACCAGCAGGGAAGAGCATTTACAACAGTGCTCATTTGCTAACTGGGATTTTATCTATTTATTTAAACTCGGAGCTGTTTGTTCCAAGCACCTTGGAAAAACAGTCCCAGCTCTGGCCGGCACAGCAGTACCCTCATCCGTATGCTGCCGCTTCTAGCGAAAGGCATTCTGCTACACTATTTCTCACAGCTCCTATGCAGAGGGGGCCTCACGCCCTCTCCTGCGCATTTTGTCTTTCTGGCCGTCTGTCTCATTGTGTTCACAAAGTCGCCTCTCAACACCAACGACCTCTGGCTGTCGCTGCGGCTGGGGCTGGATCAGGCTGTGCCAGCCCTGTCCTTCCTAGAGCCTCTCTACCCTTTCTGGTATGGATTTATTTCACATACATTGTAATTGTGGCTGCTTTGCCCAGAGTGAAGCAAGAGCAGTTTTCCTTTACAAAGAACTGATCTGGACTTTCATCTAAAATCTACTGTTGCTAAAAGCAGACAAAGATAAATCAACATTTTCCACTCACTGCAGGGCAGTAAGGTTCAAGAACTTACCACCAGATATGTAAAATCAGGATGTAGGATGGGGGCAGGTGAACACTGGTTCAGGGTCTCTGATGTATCACACTGAGTGTTCTTTACCTCATTTAATCTTTAGGACAGCCCTCCTAGGTAGGGACTCTGATCTCTGTTTGTTAAGAGGAAGAACCCAAGGCTCAGAGAGGCAGAATAACTTGTCTGACACACTGTCAGGAAGTGGCAGATGCAGGAGCTGGACTTGTTGTATCTGACACCAAATGCTGTGTTCTTTCCAATCTACCATGCTGCCTTCTTGATGAGCATGCTGACTCATTTGGGAAGTTATGTAAGCTTGTAGATCACATTGAGATTCCCAGATAATGTGACTGCATAAACAAGAACAAAGTATTGCCATGACAGCTTTGGTGCAGTGGCATCGGTGAAGAGAGGAACTCTGCTGCTGGGAAGAATTATGGAAAACTGTTGAGAGGTCAATGGTTACACTAGCAGAATCCAAACAAGAAGCAATCACTTGCCCCTTCCCCTCCCAACCTGTTCTGTAAATAAGTAAGGCTTAAATGATAAACATATGAATAAAGCTCTCTCTCTTTCCATTGAATTCACAACTGGACTCACTGAGATTCAAACTCCAATTGAAACCTTGTCCCCATGCAGAGGTATGCCAAAAGTGCTCAGGATCATATGGTTAAGTACCACTCCAGACAGTCACCTCCATCAGGGGAAATGACCAAGGTTGTTCTTTAGTATCATCCATATACCCTTTTTTATTGAATTGAGAAGTGTTAGAGTCAGATTTGCACTTTGGAAAGTTACCTGTGGCCTTTGTGTGGGGAGAGAGCAAGGAGGGAGGCAGATGTACTGAGCGCTGTTAGTACCCTGCCACATCCCTCTGTATTCACCACTATGCACTGCAGGTCTGTGACCCTCTGCCTTCTGACTGGCAGCATGCTCAGCCTTTACACAGTGCAGGACTTCTTGCCCCGAAGAGCAGCCATTAAGCGCTGATAGGCAGAGAAGTGGTGGATAAACATCCCAGTTCCCTTGCCTGTCACTTGGGATGATTCTGAGGTGTGTTCTGTAACGTAGTGCTTGCTAACACACGCTACACTGGCTTCCTTCACTTCCCTGTCTCATTCTCCCACTCGAGTCCTAGGTCTCCTGAGATCACCTCTGGAATAAATTCAGTTCACTTCAGTTCAGTCGCTCAGTCGTGTCAGACTCTTTGTGACCCTATGAATCAGAGCACGCCAGGCCTCCCCGTCCATCACCATCTCCCGGAGTTCACTCAAACTCATGTCCGTTGAGTTGGTGATGCCATCCAGCCATCTAATGTTGTTGATGCTTTCCTTGGCCATGCAGAAGCTTTTTAGTTTGACATGGTACCATTTGTTTATTTTTACTTTTGTTTCCCTTGCCTTTAGAGTCAGATCTTTAAAAAACACACTTATAAGACCAATGTCAAGGAAATTACATCCTATTTTTTTCCTCTGAGGAATTTTATGGTTTCAGTTAAGTCTTTAATCTATTTTGAGTTGATTTTTCTGAATGGTGTAAGACAGAGGTCTAGTTTCATTCTTTTGCTTGTGGCTGTCCAGTTTTTCTAATACCATTTATTGGAGAGACTATTTTTTTCCCCATTATATACTCTTGGCTCCTGTGTGGTAAATCAACTGTCCATGTTTGCAGGGATTTATTTCTGGGATCTCTATTTTGTTCCATTGATCTGTCTCTTTTTATATAATTTTTCAGTTATACACTCATTAATTCACTCAGTAAATAGTTATTGAGCACCAAATGCCAGGCACTGTTCTAGGCACTGGAAATATAGCAGCGAACAGAATAGACAAAAACTCCTGCAGTCATCTGGCTTACCTTCTGGTTGGGGAGATACTAATAATGTATATAGATAAGGTACAAAATTTAGGAAATACATAGGAGGAGAAAGGAAGGAAGGAAAAAACAAAAGTGGAGGGCATTCACAATCAGGCAACCCAGAAAAAAATCACTGTTAACATTTCAGTTTATGGTCTTACAGACCTTTCTTCGTCTACATATGCCATTTGTCTTGCCATTTAGAGACCTTCAGGGTAACAGGTATCACACAAATGTACAGGACGGATACTGACCCACATCTAGTTCCCTGAAGCATGAAAGGAGAACCTTTGCTTTCCTCTCTATCTGCTCTCCTCCTCCCTCTTTCCTTCTATCCCATGGTGATCTCCACGTTGCTGCTTCTCTGTCTTCTATAGTAATTATACGGCCAGGTCCTCAGCCTTGAAGACAAAGATCTATATTGCACAAGAAACGGCCACAGTGCTGGCTGACGCAGAGCCCTGGGAAGTTTTAAGTCTGGATTCTGTCGAATACCAACTTTTAGTGACTATGATGATTTAATTATTTTATGGATTAAAAGGAAATTGAGGTCCAGAGAGGTTGTGACTTGTCCAGGGTCTCACAAAAAGAAAAGGATCAGAAGTCTGATGTCCCTGTGCTCCCTGGTGTGAGCACCTTGATTTGGACACCCTGCATTTCAGATCCCCTTCTTATCGTGCCTATACATACATACATACATATATATATACAATTAAAAAACACTAAGCTGTTGTTTTGTTATTTTCTAGAAGGCACAAGTGGTTAAACTTATCCTGCCTTAAGAGACCATTAATTTAGAAATTCTCCTTGGATTTTGTGACTGCCATACCAAAGATCTTAAAATAAGTGTAATAAGAAATTGCACTTGAGTCCAACAGACAAGAAGATAGAGAGGGATCTCTTCCAAAGCCAGTGTTTATACTTGGATGCCTCTGACCTTCTCACTTACTTTAACAAGCTATTTCATGAAGTAACTTTATCTTTAAAGACACCTTTTTTTTTTTTTAAAGGGGACGTGGTTTTTAGGAGAGCAAAAACTTAAAATCAAGAGGTTTAGGCTCTAGTCGCAATTCTGCTGGGTGACCTTAGATGAATCATATCTCAGCTTTGAGCCTAAATTCCTCCTTTGTACAATATGAAGGGTGGACTAAACTAGAGATTTTCACAATGGAGTCAGTGGGGCCTCAGGGCCCCACAATTTCTGGGCCACACGGAGAAACCTAAAGTGAGACGGGCTGGGGCTCCAGAACCACACTGCCCTCTGTCTTCCTCCCCAGCCCTACTCAGAGGACCAGCCCTTTTATTTGCCTCCCAAGGGGAGAGTCTGCATAAGATTTTATTTGAAGAAAAGGTTCTGTTATTTTTTTAGCATTTAAATATCACCAGAACAGCTCGGTGATCTGAAACGACCTTCCTTGTTCTATTGTTTCTACCTTCAAAGATTAGCTCTTGATTTTCCTTTTTAGAGGTTTCTTTGTTCTTATGGGGACAGTACACTCAGTTATCACCACTTAAAAATGAATATTTTCCCTAGCTGACTGCTAACTATGTATTACGCTGGCTGTAAAGATGCTGGAAATGAGCTTGTCTAGTAATCCTGCCCCAACAGTGTTGCGACCAGCAGGGAAGAGCATTTACAACAGTGCTCATTTGCTAACTGGGATTTTATCTATTTATTTAAACTCGGAGCTGTTTGTTCCAAGCACCTTGGAAAAACAGTCCCAGCTCTGGCCGGCACAGCAGTACCCTCATCCGTATGCTGCCGCTTCTAGCGAAAGGCATTCTGCTACACTATTTCTCACAGCTCCTATGCAGAGGGGGCCTCACACCCTCTCCTGCGCATTTTGTCTTTCTGGCCGTCTGTCTCATTGTGTTCACAAAGTCGCCTCTCAACACCAACGACCTCTGGCTGTCGCTGCGGCTGGGGCTGGATCAGGCTGTGCCAGCCCTGTCCTTCCTAGAGCCTCTCTACCCTTTCTGGTATGGATTTATTTCACATACATTGTAATTGTGGCTGCTTTGCCCAGAGTGAAGCAAGAGCAGTTTTCCTTTACAAAGAACTGATCTGGACTTTCATCTAAAATCTACTGTTGCTAAAAGCAGACAAAGATAAATCAACATTTTCCACTCACTGCAGGGCAGTAAGGTTCAAGAACTTACCACCAGATATGTAAAATCAGGATGTAGGATGGGGGCAGGTGAACACTGGTTCAGGGTCTCTGATGTATCACACTGAGTGTTCTTTACCTCATTTAATCTTTAGGACAGCCCTCCTAGGTAGGGACTCTGATCTCTGTTTGTTAAGAGGAAGAACCCAAGGCTCAGAGAGGCAGAATAACTTGTCTGACACACTGTCAGGAAGTGGCAGATGCAGGAGCTGGACTTGCTGTATGTGACACCAAATGCTGTGTTCTTTCCAATCTACCATGCTGCCTTCTTGATGAGCATGCTGACTCATTTGGGAAGTTATGTAAGCTTGTAGATCACATTGAGATTCCCAGATAATGTGACTGCATAAACAAGAACAAAGTATTGCCATGACAGCTTTGGTGCAGTGGCATCGGTGAAGAGAGGAACTCTGCTGCTGGGAAGAATTATGGAAAACTGTTGAGAGGTCAATGGTTACACTAGCAGAATCCAAACAAGAAGCAATCACTTGCCCCTTCCCCTCCCAACCTGTTCTGTAAATAAGTAAGGCTTAAATGATAAACATATGAATAAAGCTCTCTCTCTTTCCATTGAATTCACAACTGGACTCACTGAGATTCAAACTCCAATTGAAACCTTGTCCCCATGCAGAGGTATGCCAAAAGTGCTCAGGATCATATGGTTAAGTACCACTCCAGACAGTCACCTCCATCAGGGGAAATGACCAAGGTTGTTCTTTAGTATCATCCATATACCCTTTTTTATTGAATTGAGAAGTGTTAGAGTCAGATTTGCACTTTGGAAAGTTACCTGTGGCCTTTGTGTGGGGAGAGAGCAAGGAGGGAGGCAGATGTACTGAGCGCTGTTAGTACCCTGCCACATCCCTCTGTATTCACCACTATGCACTGCAGGTCTGTGACCCTCTGCCTTCTGACTGGCAGCATGCTCAGCCTTTACACAGTGCAGGACTTCTTGCCCCGAAGAGCAGCCATTAAGCGCTGATAGGCAGAGAAGTGGTGGATAAACATCCCAGTTCCCTTGCCTGTCACTTGGAATGATTCTGAGGTGTGTTCTCTAACGTAGTGCTTGCTAACACACGCTACACTGGCTTCCTTCACTTCCCTGTCTCATTCTCCCACTCGAGTCCTAGGTCTCCTGAGATCACCTCTGGAATAAATTCAGTTCACTTCAGTTCAGTCGCTCAGTCGTGTCAGACTCTTTGTGACCCTATGAATCAGAGCACGCCAGGCCTCCCCGTCCATCACCATCTCCCGGAGTTCACTCAAACTCATGTCCGTTGAGTTGGTGATGCCATCCAGCCATCTCACCCTCGGTCGTCCCCTTCTCCTCCTGCCTCCAGTCCCTCCCAGCATCAGGGTCTTTTCCAATGAGTCAGCTCTTCGCATGAGGTGGCCAAAGTGTTACCTATACCCAAATCCTTGTCTCAGGCTCTGTTGTTCGGGGAGGACAAAATAAGACCTTTCCATACCTCAATGTAGAGATGGGTAACGGGGGTCCAAAAGGAGCAGAAGTGGGGTTGGAGAGGAGGGGATGGAGATGAGCAATATTCACCCTGAGATTTAGGACTTCAAAACTGGTAAAATGGAGTGCTGGAGAGAGGGGAGGGGAAAAAGACGACACAAGGACTCTGGATCTTGAACTTGAGCTCCTGGATGGTAGCTGATGCCTTGAACTGAACTAGGGAATACATTCTGGGATAAGAAGATCCAATTTTGGATATGTAGGAGAAGGCAGCATCTGGTTCTGTGATGTCATTTACAAGAGTGAAAGTACCCATTTTGCCAAAAGCATCTTTCCAAACTGCTTACCCGAGTGCTTGAAATTCTATATTACTCATTCCTTTGGCTTGCTTTTTCCAGAATCCTATTTTTAAAGTGCTCCTGAGATTATTGATAATTTTGTTACATGTGATAATAGCATTGTGGTTATGTAGAGAAAAAACCCTTCTTAATGGTTAGAAATATATGCTGAAGTATTTATGGATAAAACAAAGCACTGTTAGAGACTGCTTTAAAATAATCCATTAAAAACAAAAGTGAAATGCAGGGGACATATAAAATGAGACTAACAAAATATTTTAAATTGTAAAAGTTGGGGGATGAGTACATGGGGTTGGTTCATCGTACCATTTCTTCTCCTTTGTGTATATTTGAAGATTTCAATAATAAAAAAAAACAACCCAGAAGTTACCCTGATATTTTAATGATGGTTCTGGGAGGATATTACATCCAACTGTCTTTACCACTTGTGAAAAAACCACAAAAGTGTGTTTTAAAACTTTGATTTGATTTTATATTTTTAGAACATTCAGAAGAAAAGGGAGGCTGGCCTTTTTAAGAAATAGACTTTTTAAGAGCTGGATCTTAAAAGAGAGAAGAAACTAGGATTCGGAGGTAGAACACCATATATTTTGCCACCTGTTTGATCTTTCCCCCCATTTTCCAAAGAGGAAGATGCTATCTAACCATTTTCTACCACGGCCCCTACCACAATGGTCCTACATCAGCTGCTTTGAATGCATGATCTCATTTCTCTCCAAAACTCTGTCTAGGGATCCATTTGAGAAAATGGAGGTTAGAGAGGTCAGGTCTTTTTCCTAAAGATCATGGGATGATAAATTGCAGGAGCTTAACTGATCGTTCACAAACTAGTTCCCACTGAACTGATTTTTCAGGAATTGATTGCTTCTGCACAGAATGAGCCTAAACCAAGAAAAATGAGAAGCATACTCTTTTGGTTAGGGATGACAGGATGATAAGAGTTTATAGACCAGGCTGGGGAGTGTCAAGGAAGCATTGAGCTTGTTTACCCCAGAGCATCATGGGACGGATAGAGGATGCCAGGAAAGCTGGACAAGAGCCCAACATCTGGAAGAACCAACAGGGCATGAGAAACAAAGATAGACTGAATTGAAAAAAGCAAATAACTCCACGAGATAGTGTAAGATGTTTAGAAAATCAGTGTTTTTTAAGTACTTATTATACTTTCTTCTTTTTTTAGTTCAAATACAGGAGATAAAGTAAGTTCCAATTATTTTCTCTTGCTGGAATTTTATATATCCTTAATATTATGGATATTATTATCCACAATAGAGACTAAAGAAAAATGCTTACATAAACTCTCAAGTGCAAAAGCAGAATACAGTATACCTACAGCATGATGACAATGTTTTAAAAATATCCTCTACATGGAAAAAGTTTGGAAAAATATGACAAAAAATCTTGGGATTGTCCTTAGGTTGTAGAACTATGCATTTTAAAAAATCTTTTGATTTTTTATTATTCTACCTTTAAATTTTCCTATAATGACATATATTACTCTTGGAATGGAAAAATGTTAAAAAATAAACCAAAGAACTTCATTTTACTTTTTATTGCTGTTTAATCTAGAGTAATAGATGATGCTAATAAGAATAAGAAGCTAAAGATATTAATGGTTTCATGTTGAGAACATAAATACAATTTTGTAGGAAATTTGATTAAGTGATGGTAAGTTATATCTTAGCTACCCTCAGTTAGCCATATATACATGAAGCAATCTCATCACTGGGCCTCCAACCCTTTTGCATGATCAAGGTGACTGAAGATCACACTAATGGTAGCAGAATATAGACCGCTAGCAACCCGTCTCTCTCTAGACCTCCGGAGCTTAAATGTGTACACCAACATTTTTGCTGGCATTTTAAAGAAGTTGTAAGAGTTAGACTCTAATTCTTTTCGGGGCTCTGATAGTCTTTCAGGGGTCAGACTGGTGCTGCATTTTAGAAAGCTAGAATCAACCCAGGCAAAAACGTCAGGTATATTTTCTACCTAGAGAGAGAAGTTCTCTCCAAGACTATTAAACCAAAGCTGTGCTACAGTCATTCACAATATCTACCGAGTTCCTTTACAGCAAGGAGTTGTTTCTGCTAGCTGACTCCAACATCGAAATATTAGCTGTCATTTGGAAACATGAAATTTAGTCTCTTTCTTGAAGAGGCTTTTCCTAAAGTGTAAGTAAAGACACATGAACAATTTCATTACAATCTAAGCAGGATTGGAGCAGGCTGTACACAGGGTCCTGAGCCAGTGGGACATGTAGAATAAGAAACCAAACTTGCTCTTAAAGGAGAGGGAGAGAGAAACAACTGTAACATTGCCTATAATAAGTAAAGTAAAAGAAGTAGTAAACATACTTAGGAAAGAGAAAAATCACCTCTACTTGGGCATTTTATGCAAAGGTTTCCAGAAAACTGGGCATTTGAAGAGGACCTTGATGGATATAATATTTCAGTTGGCCACAGACTGCAGGGAGAGCATAGGCTGGCATTGATGGAAAGAAGATCATCAAGCAAAGGAAAAAAAATTATAAAAGGGACTTTTATTGGAACTTTCTGTTCCAATTTTTTTTTTTTTAATGCAAGAGGCCCTATAAACTGAGGACTCTAGGAGTTGTGACTTGGGCTATGGCTTGCTCTGTTTTGCTGAGCTTAGACCTGGAGGCAGGTAGAGAACAAGGTAGCTTGCTAGAAGGCCTCCCAGGGCAGACGTGGCAAGGGGGCAAAAGAAGAGGGATGAGAAAGTTGCTGCAGAAATAAGGACCAGGGGGAAAAGCAGAGATGTTAAAATGCTCTGTTTTGCTGAGCTTAGACCTGGAGGCAGGTAGAGAACAAGGTAGCTTGCTAGAAGGCCTCCCAGGGCAGACGTGGCAAGGGGGCAAAAGAAGAGGGATGAGAAAGTTGCTGCAGAAATAAGGACCAGGGGGAAAAGCAGAGATGTTAAAGGGCATCGTTGAGGCATTTTGCTTTGTGACGTAGCCCTCCTCTGTTACTACACAAAATCCTCAGTAAAAGCCTACATTACTAGACCATTATGGGTTTTGACAGGTGCCAGCGTGAGGAACTCCGCCCATGGCAGACAGGAATTTTTAATTTGGGGCTGTGAGCAGAAGGGGGTGAAGTGATTAGCATGGAGTATGGTGTGGAAGTGAGGATGGGATGAAAACAGAGACAGCAAGAAAAGGGTAAGCATGTTTCATTCATATATTCTCTTTGAAGTGAAGAAAGACAACTGGTCATTTATTCATTCACCACTGCGATGATGTGCCAGGCACTGTGCTAGTGTGGGGATACAAGCTGAGCCAAGCCCAGTGTGGGCCCGGACTTTGAAGAGTCTACATTCTAACGTGGGTAGGGGGGGCACGGGGAGAGACAGGGATTAACTAAATAAAACCAAATGTAAAGTTAGGATTGTAATTAGTGCTGTAAAGCAGACATCTATAGTGCTACGAAAGCTCACAAGAGAACTTGACTTTGTTGGTTAGTTAAGGGAATACAGAATTGAGTGAGTTCTGAAGGATGAATAGGAGTGCAATGTTTATGGCAGAGGGAAAAGTATGTGGAAAGGCCCTGTGGAAGAAAACTCAAGGCAGGCCAGTGTGGCTGGAGCACAGACAGTGAAGGGGAGCAGGGGCCAAGTGTAGCTGAAGAGGTAGGGGGCACACCTCACCGGCTCTTGAAGTCATGTAAGAGGTGAGAGAGATAACAGATATTTTAAAAGGTCATTTTGGCTGCTAGATAGCATCACTGACTCAATGCACATGAATCCGAACAAATCTTGGGAGACAGTGCAGGACAGAGGAGCCTGGTGTGCTGCAGTCCTTGGGGTCCCAAAGAGTCGGACCTGACTTAGAGACTGAACAGCAACAACTGGATGCTGTGTGGGAAAAAAAATGCAAGTGTAGCATATGTGCATGCATACAAGAAAACCAACTAGGAGGCTATTGCTTTTCCCAAGCAAAAGATGATGTAGGGCAGAACTTTATCCCAAGAAGAAAGCATGACATAGCCTCAGGTACGAGGATTAACCCTCTTTCATGTTAAACTGACAACTTGCAAGAAAATGTCACCTCATACTCTGTAGGAAACTTATTGTTCCTTTCAAGTACAAATATGTGCTTATGTAAGTGACTTTAGGAATAAGAACAGATATATGACTAGGATGAAAAGATGTCTCTGAAGAAGAGGAATGCAAAATGTAATATTCATAAGCTTTTGGATCTGTCTACATGACAGATGTGTTTCTAAGTGCACTGTGTATTTTAAGCAGAAATCTTTTTTTCTGGTTGGTTTGTATACAGCACAACAAATGGATGGAGTGAGCGAACCCTTATGTATGAACTGCTTTGTCTTTATGGTAAAAACAATTCACGGATGCATGCACATTAAAACGTTTTCATATCACCTTCAATTCACCCTGTGTATTCCAATTTTGCTCAAGGAGAAATTAACAAACCACAATGGCACTGGAAGATTATAACATACTTCCATGTTAGAAACAGATCAAGCAGACAAAGATATGAGAGATGAATAAAGATATGAGAGATCCAAACCACATAATTAACAAGCGTGATCTAACCTTGCTCTCAATGAATACAGAATACACATTCTTTTAAATCTACACCGGAACTATTATAAAAATGACTATGTGTACACAGAGAATATAGCCAATATTTTATATTATCATTTCTATAATAACTACAAATGGAATTTAATCTTTAAAATTGTGAATCACTGTACACCTGCAACATAATAAGGTATAGCAACTATACTTCAATTAAAAAACAACTGTGCAATTACAGGGGTGTGTTCACATTGTAATAACTCATTGACTATCATATGTACGATTTATGCATTTTTCTATATGTAGGTTGGGCTTCCCAGGTAGCACTAGTGATAATGAACCTGCCTGCCAATGCAGGAGACAAGAGACGTGGGTTCAGTCCCTGGGTCAGTATGATCCCCTGGTGGAGAGGATGGCTATCCACTCCAGTATTCTTGCCTGGAGAATCCTATGGACAGAGGAGCCTGGCAGACTATAGTCCATAGGGTTGCAAAGACTTGGACACAACTGAAGCAACTCAACACTCACATGAAAGTGAAAGTGTTAGTCACTCAGTCGTATCGGATTCTTTGTGACCCCATGGACTGTAACCCACCAGGCGCCTCTGTTCATGGAATTCTCCAGACAAGAATACTAGAGTTACCATTCCCTTCTCCAGGAGATCTTCCCAACCCAGGGATTGAACCTGGGTCTCCTGCATTGCAGGCGAATTCTCTACTGGCTGAGCCATAATTCTGTTATGTATATGACAGTTATATATATATATATATATATATAGCACATGCATATGTAGGTTACATTTCAAAAAATGGTCTATCTGCTATATTTAAAATGGATAACCAACAGGGTCCTACTGTATAGCACAGGGAACTCTGCTCAGTGTTATGTGGCAGCTTGGATAGGGGAGAATGGATACGTGCATATACAGGGCTGAATCACTTTGCTGTGTACCTGAAACTATCACAACATTATTAATTGGCAACACTCTATTATAAAATAGAAAGCTTTAAAAACTGGTGTGTTAAAAAACAAAACAAACTGAACAAAATTCTGATCACATATAAAGTCCCAAAGGATTAATATTATACTAAGTTATCTGACAATAATGCTATTAAATTAGAAATTAACAATAAAAAGATAGACAAAGCAAAACATCCTTTGCATTTCTAAATTACATGTTAAGGACAAAACATAGTGGAAATTATGAAATACTCAGAGCTATATGATGATGAAAATGCTAATAAAACTTGTAAAGATGTTGCTAAAATGAAAATATACAGAATTACATGCATAAAAATTATAAAACACACATAAACAAAAACAAATGAGATAAGCATTCTGCTTAAGAAGCCAGAAAAAGAACATTGGCATAATCTCAAGAAAAATAGAAGAAATAAGAGGAAAAATTACTGATTAGAAATAATTTTTAAAATGAAAAATAAGGTCTCTGAAAAGACAAAGTAGACAGAACTCTAACAACATTGAGAAAGATAAAAAGGAGCAATAAATAAATAGTAATATAAGCAAAAAGAGGATCATAATTATAAAGACAGTGGAGATTGAAAAGATCATAAGGTGAGAAACTATGGCAGTAAGTTTAAAGAAAAATACCTGAGAAAATGTAAATTACGAGAAATGAGTCCAGAAGAAAACCCGAACAAACCAATAATAATTACTGAAATTGAATTGAAAGCCAAAAGTCTTCCTTGAAAAAATATGGAAGCCTCAGACAATTTTATAAGATAATTTACTGAGCTTTTAAGAACTATAGTTCCTGTCTTGTACAAAATGTTTTGGAGAACTAAAAGGAAAAAAAAGAAGGAAATATATCCAACTCATTTCATTTCAATATATTACCAAAAGTAGATAGAAACAAAATAAGAAGAGCCAATCCACTTATGAACATATATGGTAAAATTCTATTTTAAATGCTCATAAATTTAATTCAACAATATATTTAAAAAAATGACCGTGAAGTAGAGTTAATTCTACAATGCAAAATCACATGACATCAGAAAAACCTACCAAGGTTTTCTGTCTTGTTCAACAAACTAACAGAGAAAAAACATACAGCTCAAGAAATGTGGAAACAGCATTTGATCAGTTAAACAGTCATTCATTATTTTTAAACTCTTTTGGCAAGAAATAAAAGGGAATTTTACTAATCTGATAGAGAGATTCTACCAACCTCACAGCAAACATCTAACAGTGAACTAACAGAAAATTTCCTATTAGAGCTGGGAAAAACATAGGAGATTCACCGCTTTCACTATTGTACAATATGGTCCTGGAGGTCCAAGCTAATGCAGTAAGACTTGGATAAGAAAACGCAAGACTGCTATTTTCATAAGATAATGACTGACTATACAGAACAACCAAAAAGAATGTATAGAAAAGCTAATAGGACTGCTTCAGCAAGCATACTAGTTCCAAGATCAGCATACTAACATCAATAATATTACTGTATACCAGCAATAATTCTTCAGAACATATAATAGGAAAAATAAACAGTTAACAACAACAAGGAAATCTATAATGGAGCAGGAATTAATCTAAAAGAAGAGACCAGAATTCTTTGTGGAAAAGTTATAAAACATGATTGAAGGAAATAAAAGACCTAACTAATGAATACATATGGGAAGATATAATATTATAAGGATGTTTGTTCTCAAGTCAAGCTACAACTTTAGTGCAATTCCAAATGGAGTTTTTATTTTTTCATGGAACTTGACAGTTTAATACTAAAATTCTTCTGAAAGAGAAAAGGAAAGAGAAGTAGCTAAGACAATCTTTAACTATAATAAAATGGAGAGATTTGTTCCATGATAGCAAGACTTACTAAAAAGCTATGATAGAAATATGTAGAAAGTGATGTTTATTTGTAGTCTAAAATCATCTTCTGGATAAAATCTACTTCTGAAGATAGTAGTACTATGTGAGTCTTTTCCAAATATGATAAGCTTCTTTGACTTAGGTGTATCTGCTAGGGTAAAATGATTTTGTAACCTTATTTGCATCTAATTCAGACAGTGCTCAAATCAAAGAACCACAGATGAGTTGGATACAATGAAAGCCCATCTCCCATGTGGTGCTTGGGGGTAACCCAGATTGAATAGTGTCAAACTGACTCAGTAATACCCTCTTTTAAAGGAAGAGTAAACACTAAGTAAAAGCTTAGGTGGGATGCTGAAAACTCTGCAGTATTTTACTTATTCTTTGAACTGCTGTTCATTTCAGTTTTAGAAAACAAGTTCCCAGAATGCTATGCAGCTCTTGAAGAGATGACTTTTCTTGCTACTCCCATGTTCCTTGGTTTCCATGCAATTAAATTAACTCATGTAGCATTATGAGTCTCTTCCTTGTAGGCTTAAACAAGACTGACAAACAGGAAGATCCATCAAGAAACATTTGAAGTTTATACAATCTGGGGGAAAAGGAGCTGTGCTGGGGGGGAGGCACCTTCTTCCAGCAAAAATGATTCACTGATGACCAGAAGAATTTTCTACAAATTAGCTTCTGGTTCTGTTTATTTCAAACCTTGTTCTCTTCCTCTACCCTCATTATTTCCAAGGCCAGGATTCAAGTTTATATCACAATACCAACTCTAATTCTGCACCTTCATGGCACACTAGGTGATGACAGTATTCCTGGAAGACATCTTCTACCTGGATGGCTAGTAATAACTCCACTTGGCATAGCTGCGAATCAAATAAATATACCTTACTAAATTCCACTTTTTGTGGGCAAGATCCCCCAAATAGCTAAGGTCACTGCAATACTACCCAGCAGGTGAAAAATTTTACAGAAGGGGGAAGTTACAGAGGAGAGAGATGGCAGTCTTGGAAAATTGTGATTCAAATAGCTTTCCTTTTCTAATTTTACAAAAACAGAATGACCATTTGAACACATTTTGAGGGTCCTTCCCAGGGTAGCAGAGAGGGCTCTTGTGAAGAGGGGACCTTTCATTTGCTTGTCAGTATATCCTTTGTTAACATTCAATGTAGGACAAGATTAAAAAAAATAATAATCAAGAATACTCACTAAATGTCAACTGCTATTAATCAACGATCAACTAAATCTCTGGGCATTGGCTTTACTTTCAACCCAAAGTGAAGAATTTATTCACAAATTTACATAATATCCTACCCAGTTAAGAGAAAAAACATTCTTCATACTGTTGCAAGCTGGAACTTAACCTGCTTCTTACCGTTTCTGTATTCATCTGTCCACCTTCTGTTCCCTGAAACCCTGCCCCATTTACAGCTTAACCACCTCTGCACACATGCACTTCTCTCCTTCTACACGTCACCACTTCATCCACTCTCTTCTGACCAAGTACAGACACATGTACTTAGTCCCTGTAATCCACGCTGTAGTACATTCTGATCAATACTATCAGGAGATTTCTTCAGTTCAGTTCAGTTCAGTTCAGTCGCTCAGTTGTGTCCGACTCTTTGTGACCCCATGAATCGCAGCACGCCAGGCCTCCCTGTTCATCACCGTCTCCCGGAGTTCACTCACACTCACGTCTATTAAGTCTGTGATGCCATCCAGCCATCTCATACTCGGTCGTCCCCTTCTCCTCCTTCCCCCCACCCCC
>SJYX01017427.1:0-17380 GCA_006410675.1 Oreotragus oreotragus
CATTAACTAAATATTTATATAAGTGGAATCCTAGTATAAGTTCTGTTTTGTTTGTCTGCTTCCTTCATATAATATATAATCATGATTAAGTGAGAAAACATGTGCAAACACTTGGCGTTACATGCAGTGGTATATAAAGTCATTAAAATAATTAATTTGCTTCTGTTGCATTGCTCAATACTTTATTTGAATTTCTTATGTCTCAGTAATAATGAATGTCAGAGAGCGCCAGGAACTATGTTTAAATGATTTTTTTTTTAAAGAAAATGTGTTTTTCATATATTTTGCTGTAGTGAACATATTATTTTTGTCGAATAAAATATAAATTAGACATTCTGAGGACATTGTTAAAGGTCTCTGGGCTTATTACATCCTGCAGATTTGCACCTACAATGAACTTGGTTACAGATCTAAGGAAATGCATGGTTATGTCAGTCCTTGGAGGCCAGATGGCACACAGGTGTGTGCCTGTGTGCTAATGGCTAATTGCATTAGCCATTGAGCCTGTCAGCATGTTTCAGACCTTGATCTAACTGATCTATGAGAAAGAATGTATTTTGTTCTATCTCTCTACTAGTTTTTCAGCTGGCTATAAATCACTTCTACTGTGTGAGGAAAAAAATAGACTTTCTTGGTTAGCTCTGCCTGTGTCACTTTCCATGGATATATTTATGTTCAAAGGCTGTATAGAATTTTATTAGGGTAAAGGCAGAAACTGGGCTTCCCAAGTGGTGCAGTAGTAAAGAATCCGCCTGCTGATGCAAAAGACCAGGGTTTGATCCCTGGGTCAAGAAGATCCGTTGGAGAAGGGAATGGCAATGCACTCCAGTATTCTTGCCTGTGAAATCCCAGGGACAGGGGAGCCTGGTGGACTATAGTCCATGGGGTCGCAGAGTTGGACACAACTGAGCTATTGAGCACGCACACACGTAAGGACAGGATCTACAGACAGATGGGTTGTCAGGCTTGGCATATGAAATTGCATACAGAAGCATGACTGGCAATATTTTCTAGCCCAAGCCATGCTCTTGAGTAAATTATTTAGAATTTACATATGAAAGATGTCTTTGAAATCAGCTTTCCATCTGTGACCTGACAGCTTGTAGATGAACATTTAGTGTGTTTTTAAAAGGCCACCATTTTATGTATGAGAGGTGTATGTGTCAAATGAAAGCATGAAAGTGAAAGTGAAAGTCACTCAGTCGTGCCCAACTCTTTGTGATACCATGCATTGTAGCCCTCCAGGCTCCTCTGTCCATGGAATTCTCCAGGCCAGAATACTGGAGTGGGTAGCCATTCCCTNAAAGGCCACCATTTTATGTATGAGAGGTGTATGTGTCAAATGAAAGCATGAAAGTGAAAGTGAAAGTCACTCAGTCGTGCCCAACTCTTTGTGATACCATGCATTGTAGCCCTCCAGGCTCCTCTGTCCATGGAATTCTCCAGGCCAGAATACTGGAGTGGGTAGCCATTCCCTTCTCCAGGGGATCTTTCCAAACCAGGGATCAAACCCAGGGCTCTCACACTGCAGGCAGATTCTTTATCACATGAGCCACCAGAGAAGCCCAATAGACTTCTCTATTATTTATTCTCCTCTAAATTCTCCTTAGATGGATAATTACAGGACTTCTGTGTGGCATCTGCTTTGTAAGAGGGATATAGTGCCTGTTACTGAAGGTCACTCAAAAGGAATTTACCATTTGTTGATGATTATTTGCTTACAACTGTTGTATGCATTCTGTCTGCATACTTCTGTGTTTGTACCTTTTTACCTTTCTATCTCATCTTCAAGCATTAGTATCATAATCCTTATCTGAAAGGTATATGATATATACTTTTACTACAATGTAAATAAGAATTTTTGAATTGTAGAGACAAGATGATTCCTTTTATTTTTTATTCTTTTAGGTATGTCAGTTCACATTGTGAACTTTTTTGCTTCCCTGGTGGCTCAGACGGTAAAGCGTCTGCCTGCAATGTGGGAGACCCGTGTTCAATCCCTGGGTCAGGAAGATCCCCTGGAGAAGGAAATGGCAACCCACTCCAGTAATCTTGCCTGGAAAATCCCATGGCTGAATCCTGGTAGGCTACAGTCATTGGGATCGCAAAGAGTCGGATATGACTGAGTCACTTCACAGCATACAATAATCAATTTGGAATTCTTTTGGAAATGGTAAAAATGTGAGATACTAGTGTAACATTCTCCAAGATAATATACTTGGTAGACTTATTTCATTATGTTTTAATTGATATCATTTGACTGAATCAGTCATAAAGGAAACGGATCTTTAAAAGCTGGATTATTTTTAGGGTTTGAGATTTTTACATTCGTTTAGTCACTGAGCTATTATTTTCTTCATTATTATTACAAAGCCATGAGTTCACATTACAGTCTATTTTTCAAAGAAATAATAGCTTCACAGTTTCAAGAACTGAACACAAACTGTTTACAAAATATTCTTTTTTAGTCCTTGTTTTCTGAATATACTTACATGGTTTTTTATTTCTTTTCTTTAAGATTCAATTATTAAGTATTTTTAATTTTCTACAAATATTATCAATAACCACATAGTATTCTGTTAGATGTTGCACTGTGGTTTACTTACTATTCCCTGTCATCCTATATTTTACTGATTTTGTTTTTTTACCATTTTGGATAGTACTGTAATGAATATCTTTGTCTGGGTAGCTGTTCTTTCTCTGCTGAATTAATTACTTATGAATATTTTATGACTTTCCAAACTTATTATCATTGTACAGCCAGGAACATCAGGGACACAATTTTGTCATTTTATAGTTGTATATAAATGCATTAATTTTACCATATCATCAGAATTTCATGCCACTATTTTAATTTTTCATTTTAATAGACATAAAATTTTATCTTAATGGTCCTTTAATTTTCATTTCTTTGATTATATCAAACCAAGACAAAATATTTTCAAAATCTTTGTAACTTTTTACGTCTAGTATGAATTGTGTCTGGCGTCTTGAGTGTTTTGGGGAGCATTTACAGAAGCTCTTTATTTTATATAGGTGCTGACACTTTGTTGTTCATACATAATCAAATGTTTTCTCGAACTGTTTATTTAGTATTTATTTCTATTTTTCTTACATAAAAATTTTATAAATATTTTGGTAGTTCAATATGTTGTTTTCCCTTTGTGATTTTGTTATTGCAAAACAGCTTTCTATTTTAGAAATGCCACACCTATTCATCAATTTATAACCTCTGCACTGGCTATTTTTTGCCATTAAAAAAACTTAGGTTATGATGCCATCGATATGATATACCTGCTCTCTGGTATTGCTTAGCCATTGCCACATAGCCCACCCAGATGTAGTAGCATAAAACCCAGGAGATGTAAGAGACCTGGGTTCGATCCCTGGGTTGGGAAGATCCTCTGGAGAAGGGAGTGCTAATCCACTCCAGTATTCTTGCCTGGAGAATACCATGGACAGAGGAGCTTGGTAGGCTACAGTCCACAGGGTCTCAAAGAGTGAAGTGACTGAGCATGCACGTACACATCAGAGTTCTAGTCGTTGACCAGCCTCAGCCAGGTGGTTCTCACTTGCTGTGGTGCCTGTCACAATGACTGGGATTGGAGTCACCTTTGAGATTTCCTCACCCATGACCTGTGGTTAATGCTGATCAGTAGGCAGGACCTCAGCTGAGGCTGTTGACCAGAATATCTTCATGTGACCTGTCCATGTGGTTTGGGCTTCTGTAAAGCATTGAGCCTGAGTTCCAAAAGTAAGCATGCTGAGAGAGAGACAGGCGGAGAGAGAGAGCTGGGTAGAACCTATCTCACTGTTTTAAGACCCAGCATTAGATGTCGGTAGTGTCAACTCCACTGCACTCTTTTGGTTAAGGCAATCACAAAAGAATATCATGTAGTAATAAGGGTATGTGGAAATATTGTTACAAGCCACCTTTGAAAATTACAGCTGCCATACCTATTTAATTTTTTATACTGTATTCTTGAGTATCTATGCTACATGATGAAAGTAGTTTATAGAGATTAATTGGTAGCCATACAAATGGAAGAGAGATGTGGAAATGAGGGAGGAAAGACTAGAAAGCAATTTAGGACTAAGTGAATGATAAAGGAGAATGGAAACTCGCCTCGAAGAAATCTTTTGTTGAAAAAATAAGCAGAACTTAATTACTATTGGACATGAAGCACAAATTAGAAGATTTAGAATGATTCTAAGAGATGAATTCTGGGTTACTGGAATAACAGTTATGACAATAGCAGAAGTGGGTCTGTTGAAAAGTAGGTCTAATTTTATGAGAGGCACAGAAGTATTCATTTTAACACTTGAAGTTTTACATATTGTTTGAGCTTTCAAATATAGATGCCACATGTAACACTGAAGTACCATGGTGAACACAGCATAACATTAAATTACTGTGGATGAGACATACAGAGGATCGCAGTAAGTATTTTGAGATTATCAGTATAGGAAGGAGAATTTAACTCATAAAATAGAAGGCTTTGTCTGAAGGAGAAATAAAAAAAAAAAAAAGATGAGTCTCCATGCATGGACTAATTTAAGGAATAACACACAGATGCATGGAAAATGTGTTTCATTGAAAAACTATTCATTATCTGTAGTACACCCTCTCAGGTCATCAGATTCTAGTCCTGATGACTGTTTGGTTTTGAGCTATTGTACAACTCTTCGTTTGTATGTTGTAGATAACTGAGAGATGTGTAAATCTCTTCTGTGATTTTCATGCCACTCCCCTGTCTAAGGAAAAACCAGTTTGTCTCAATTTCCAGTGTGTCTCAACATTCCCTTATATAAATTTGTACTATTTTAACTTTCCTTTTGATCTCATTATTTCATCTGCCTTGGGCCCTCATATCATATGAAATAAGAAAATCCCTTAATACACATTGGGGCTTCCCAGGTGGTTCTAGTGGTAAAGAACTTGCCTTCCAGTGCGTGAGATGCAGGTTTGATCCCTGGGTTGGGAAGATGGCAACCCACTCCAGTATTCTTGCCAGGAGAATCCCCATGGACAGAGGAGCCTGATGGGCTGCAGTCCATGGGATCACATAGAGTCGGATATGACCGAACAACTAAGCACAGCACAGCAAGGACAGTTTTATTCAGGACTATTGTAATAGGTGTCATGACCATTGTAATAGGGGAGAGAGATCAGGTTCAACTCTGAAAGCAAGGCCAAGTGGGAGTTAT
The DNA here is from genome assembly GCA_006410675.1 of Oreotragus oreotragus. Taxonomy (NCBI): domain Eukaryota; kingdom Metazoa; phylum Chordata; class Mammalia; order Artiodactyla; family Bovidae; genus Oreotragus; species Oreotragus oreotragus. Next base: position 5,209 of record SJYX01017427.1, read on the forward strand.
GGCCAAGGACCAGTTTGAAAGGGATCAGAGGATAGAAAATTACTGAGAGGAGATACTGAAGGTGGGGTAATTCTTATTAAACTGACTGAATAGGATTCTTACTAACAGCAGAGGTCATGGTGATCAGCTATCACTTGGAAGATGGAGAAAGATGAGGAATTTGAGCAGATCGAGGATGTTCAGATAGTAAGGGTAGAAAAGTTCTCTCTAAACTGGCTTGGCAGGATTCTTCCTACAGCTGGGCTAGGCAGATGTGAGGGCAAAGTCCTTGTTGAGATAAGAACTCAGAGATCCTCAGCCCAAGTTTGGTCAAGGTGGGAGGCTATGTCAATGTGAATTATGATTTTCCTTTGTTCTGAAAGTTATCTGAGCAAACGGTAGAAGGATAATCTGAGTGGCAGAAGATGAACCTAAAGTTGTAGCAGAATGGTGAACAAACTGGGTCTAGAATGAAAGTAAGAAGAAGCAAAAACAAACCCCACTCATGCTTGTCTTAACTCTTGACAAGTTATGGTAATTCTCGGACCTTCTGGTTCTTATTGGTAGAGTTGGGAGGTAATAATCGTGTCTACTTTACAAGGTCATATATAGATAAATGTGATGATGGGGAAGATATTGTCTCCCAAATCAGCAAGTGCTATGTTAGCAAAGCATTATGACTGCAATTTAGGAGTCAAATGAGGGGAGTGTTTCAAGAAGAGTTGTGTGAAGTCACATGGCAGACATTGCTAGCTCTCACTTGAAAACCATTCTCTTCTTTGTCATAGAACTTGGGCTGGTAGTGAGTGAATTACTGCCAACTGATACAGTCTGCATCTCCCAGCCTCTTTAATCACCTAGTATGACTGTGCAGTTGAGTTATGGTCGTGAAATGTGAGCTGAAGTATAGAGTATGATTTTAGAAGTCTCCTTAAAATCCTAATCTTTAACCATTAGAATCTGAGCTTGTTTTATAACTCACTTACATCTGTTAAAAATGTTGTATATTCATGTAGACTATACTTTTCAGGTTTTTTTCCAATACAAAACTCCATAGCTATCTTTTCTTGGTTTGTACTTACTCTGATCTTTGTTTCACACTTTTATTACCAACTGACTTACCTCCTCTCACCAGAGGCATTTAAAAGAATACACAAAGTCAAGGGAACAAAGAGAACAGGGAATATTTGAGTCACATTTTGCTCTGAACTTCTCGAGTTTGTTCTTAAATCTTTAAATTTTGATATAACATGGCAAAACTGCACAAAAATTAATTTTAAACTCTGTTACTTCTTTAATGCATTTCTTTAAAAGGTCTAAAATTTTATTTTTACTCAGCTTATACACATCAGAATGAATACAAGTAATATAAGTCATTTAGTTCAATGTTCACTTAGAGGCCAGAATTACCTACAGTCTTCATAAAGGCTCAGAAAATTGTGCAGTAATTCACTTGATCACACTGGAGATATATTTTCAAATCTTAAGGAAACAGGTTTCAGACAGCTCTCCTCCTCCTACCCACTGCTCCCAAAAGTAAAATGAAATCCAAAAAATAATTATACCTAATCCTGTTTCATTTTATTCTATTAGTAATGCTTGAGAAAACTTTGCTGTATCTTTCTACCCTTATAAAAATAAACTCCCCCACCCTAAAGAGAGCTCCATTTTGTAAATCCATGTAGGATATATTATTTTCATTTTCTTCCAAAATTTTTACCCTGTTGGTATTTATGTTGTTGCTTGTACACTGAAGTTAAGAAATAAACTCTTGAGATTACATGTTGCTATGTCAAGGCCAAAATAAAAATAACATGATAGAGGAATTTGGTTTGTATTGACTATTTTCTGATTAGCCTAAATATGATTATATTGATTGCTTCACCAGCACTTGTATTTAATGTATCAATTCACTGAGCTTCACTTCAAAAAAATAAGGGAAATGTAAATGTCTGCAAGGGAATGTAAATGTCTGAGCCAGATACCAGCCCTGAAAATGCTTCTGAAAATTTATTTTTAATGCTCATTAGTACATAAACTCATTTCAACTCAGGAAATATATTAGAGCAAAGCAATATGGACTCATTTATAATGATTCCCTTGCTTTAGGAAATCATTAACTTTGGAAACTATGTGATTAGGGTGACTAAATTTCTCCTGAAAATAGCCAACATCTAGGGAGAATTATGGGCTGGATAAAAGGTACTAGTTCTAAGTGCAGAGGACATGAGTGGAGGTTTAATATATTTATAATTAGATCATAGAACCAAGAAGGAACTAAAATCCAGTAATTCAAGGCCAGTGATGCACTGTACAATGTTCTACTTGCATAAACAAGTCCTTCACTATTTTCCAGAGTTTGCTCAGACTCACGTCCATTGAGTCAGTGATGCCATCCAACCGTCTCATCCTCTGTGACCTGCTTCACCTCCTGTCCTCAATCTTTCCCAGCATCAGGGTCTTTTCCAGTGAGTCAGCTCTTCGTCTCAAGTGGCCAAAGTATTGGAACTTCAGCTTCAGCATCAGTCCTTCCAATTAATATTCAGGGTTGATTGCCTTTAGGATTGACTGGTTTGATCTTCTTGTTGTCCAAGGGACTCTCAAGAGTCTTCTCCAGCAGTGATAATAATTTGGCTGTAGGTTGGCTCACATTTTCATTGTCTACTCAAAGCAGGGATTTGGAAAATTTGGCTTTTAAAAACTCCTAAACTCTTAAAGCATGTTCAAGAGGGCATGTATATCTGATGAACATCATTGATTTGGCTTCCTCTGTTAGTTCTAGAGTTTGTACTGACCTTTTTCTGGCTCCAGAGGAAATCACTCAGGGAGGTTTCATACCAAGAGAGGATGTCCTTATGTCCTGAGAGATGCTTCTTCCAAAATGTATAAAGGGGTGAGACAGTTCTCATGAATGAGATGCATACACATGGACCGTGATACAGTTGTCTGCTTCGGATATACTGTTGAAGTGTTGTACACATCTGCTGACTTTTAAGTGCTGAAATAACATCTGAAGATGGACTAACGGGTTGTAGTATCCGAAGCAGGTTTTTTAGCTGGGGGGCTATCATCTTTCACCCTGCTGATTCTCTTGCATCTGTGGTAAAGATAGCAACCCTCAAGTGCTCCAGAGGCTAGGACATAAACAATGGACAGGGCTTCTTGGGTGCCATCATAATTGGAACTCTGACTAAGCTACAGTGTTTTTTTCCCCAGAGATCTAGAAGATCTCCCTCAACTTTCTTATCTTCTACAACCTGAGATTACATCTTTGAAGGAGCAGTATGCTTTCCCTTAGGAAATAAATCAAGACAAATATGGACTGAATCATTTGCTGGCCAGTGTTGACAGAAGCACAAAAATAACACATACATTTTACAGTGTAGGGAACATGCTATTACTACTGGTCTTATCCTTGTCTGAGGCAAGGGTTTCAAATTAACTTGGTGAAATAAATCAGCCATCAGTGACTTATCTGTGATGTGGTAATTATTTAAAGCTTATTATGCAAAGATCATATATTGAATCTGAAAATAGTTAGAACTAAGTTTTCTACATAATATCTGTGGAGGGGTGATGGAAGAGAACCACTTTTAAAGTTGAAAATTCTGATTCCTTTCGATTGTTTGATATGTGTTATTTAACACAGCTCCTAATTTTTTATACATTTTTAAAAATTGAAAAAACTTACTGGCAAGTGAAATTTTTAGAAGCCTTTGATCTAAAGGGTTTTGTTTGTTTGTTTTGTTTTTTGAGGAAAACTAAAATATAAATTAGCAAAATTTTAAGTTTTGATATCAAGTTGTTTTTTTTTTTCCAGGAAAACTAAAATATAAGTAAACTTGGCCCTTGTTAGAACAAACAATAGTTTAAGTTGAGTATTTTACAGTGCTTTGATAAGTTAGAAGGTATCAGCTGATATGTACTAGTAGTGGAGTGAACTAAAGCATTTCAAATGAGTGATTAGGGGGACTAAACATAAAACTTAGTGGGAGAGTTCTGCTGATCACTGCCAAGGACAGACCCTCTAGTCATCTGTTACAGTCCAAGGAGGCCTGTCCACGTGGCAGACAATACTGAGTGTCTGCTGAGTCAGAGATCGCTGTTGTGTTCTTGTGTACTGGCTTTTGGAACTCAAGTGAAGGCCTTTCAATTTGGGTGAAATTCCTCTTGGTAGATTGGACCTAGGCTGGTCTTTGGAGAGAAATCAAGCCCTGAGCCTTTGGAGTGGGAGCACTGACTCCAAGACCATAGACAACCAGAGAACTAATGCTAGGGAGTATCAAATAGTGAGAACTCACACAAAGGCAACCACTGGAATACAAGACCTGCCATCACCCAACCACCAGTAGCACCCTGAGCACGATGCCTCATCTAAACAACACACAAAACAAAAATACAAACCCAATCATCAGCAGACAGGATTACCACCTCACTCAGCCTTGCCCATCAGAGNAAATAGTGAGAACTCACACAAAGGCAACCACTGGAATACAAGACCTGCCATCACCCAACCACCAGTAGCACCCTGAGCACGATGCCTCATCTAAACAACACACAAAACAAAAATACAAACCCAATCATCAGCAGACAGGATTACCACCTCACTCAGCCTTGCCCATCAGAGGAAAAACAATCAAACAAACAAACAAAAACTCAGGATAAATCTCACCCTATAGGAAGCTTACACAAACCACTGGACCAGCCTTAGGAGGGCAGAAACCAAAAGGATGAAAGAATTCAACCTTGAAGCCTGGGAAAAAGAAACCTAAAACACAATAAGTTAAAAAAAATTAATGAAAAGGCAGAGACATACTACACAAATGAAAGAACAAACTAGAAATACAGAAGTCCAAATAAATGAAGAGGAAATAGGCAAACTACCTGAAAAATAATTCAGAATAACGAGAGTAAAGATGATCAAAAACCTTGAAAACAAAATGGAAAAATTGCAAGAATCAATTAACAAAGACCTAGAAGAATTAAAGAATAAACACACAGAGACAACATAATTACTGAAATTATTCTAGAAGGAATCAATAGCAGAATATCTAGTGCAGAAGACTGAATCAGTGAGCTGGAAGATAAAATGGTGGAAGTAAATTCTGAAGAGCATAATAAAGTAAAAAGAATGAAAAGATAGAGGATAGAGAAAAAGACTGAGGATAGTCTCAGAGATATCTGGGACAATATCAAATGCACCAACATTTGAATTATAGGAGTCCCAGAAGAAGAAGAGAAAAAGAAAGGGTATGAGAAAATTTTTGAAGAGATTATAGTTGAAAATTTCCCAAACATGGAAAAGGAAATAGTCAATCAAGTCCAAGAGGAACAAAGAGTTCCATACAGGATAAAACCAAGGAGAAACACACCAAGACACATCCTAATCAAATTAACAAAGACTAAGCACAAAGAAAGCGTATTAAAAGCAGCAAGGGAGAAGCAACAAGTAACATACAAGGGAAATACCATACGCTTAACAGCCTATCTTTCATCAGAAATTCTGCAGGCCAAAAGGGAATGGCAGGATATATTTAAAATACTGAAAAGGAAAAAATCTACAACCTAGATTATTGTACTCTGCAAGGATCTCATTCAAAATTGATGGAGAAATAAAAAGCTTTTCAGATAAGCAAAAGTTAAGAGAATTTAGTACCACCAAACCAGCTTTACAACAAATATTAAGGACTTATATAGTAAAGAAATACAAGAGAAAAGATCCACAAAATCAACCCCAAACAATTAAGAAAATGGCAATAGGGACATAGATATCAATAATTACTTTAAATGTAAATAGATTAAATTCTCCAACCAAAAGACACAGACTGGCTACAAATGGATACAAAAACAAGACCCATATATGTTCTGTCTGCAAGAAACCCACTTCAGACCTCAAGACACATATAGACTGAAAATGAGAGGATGGAAAATATATTCCATGTAAATGGGAAGCAAAAGAAAGCTGGAGTACCAATCCTCATATCAGACAAAATAGACCTTAATATAAAGATTACAAGAGATAAGGAAGGACACTACATAATGATCCAGGGATCAATCCAAGAGAAAGACATAACAATTGTAAATATCTATGCACTCAACATAGGAGCACCTCAATACATAAGACAAACACTAACAGACATAAAAGGGGAAATTGGTGGTAACACAATAATGGTAGGAGACTTTAACACTCCACTCACACCAATGGACAGATCATCAAAACAGAAAAGTAATAAGGAAACACAAGGTTTAAATGATACATTAGATGAGATGGATCTCATTGATATCTTCAGGACATTATATCCAAATGCAGAAGAATACACCTTCTTCTCAAGTGCACACGGAATATTCTCCAAGATAGACAACATCTTGGATCACAAATCAAACCTCAGTAAATTTAAGAAAATTAAAATTGTATTAAGAATCTTCTCTGACCACAATGCTATGAGACTAGATATCAATGATAAGAAAAAAACTGTAAGAAACACAAACACACGGAGATTAAACAACACATTTCTAAAATAACTAACAGGTTACAGAAGAAATCAAAAGAGAAAAAATTTCCAGGAAACAAATGACAATGAAAACATGACAACTCAAAACTTATGGGATGTAGTGAAAGCAGTTCAAAGAGGGAAGTTTATATCAATACAATCCTACCTCAAGAAACAAGAAAAACATCAAATAGACAAACTAACTTTACACCTAAAGCAACTGAAAAAAGAAGAACAAAATCTCCCAAATTAGTAGGAGGAAAGAAATCATAAAGATCTGAGCAGAAATAACTGAAAAAGAAATGAGAGAAACAATAGTACAGGTTAATAAAACTAAAAGCTGGTTCTTTGAGAAGATAAACAAAATTGACAAACCCTTAGCCAGGCTCATCAAGAAAAAAAGAGAGAAGAATCAAACCCACAAAATTAGAAATGAAAAATGAGAGGTTACAACAGACAATGCAAAAATACAAAGGATTATAAGAGACTATTATGAACAACTATGGCAATAGAATGGATAACCTGGAAGAAATGGAGAGATTCTTAGAAAAGTTCAGTCTACCAAGACTGAACCAGGAGGAAATAGAAATTATGAACAACCCAATTAGAAGCACTGAAATTGAAGCTGTGATCAAAAATCTCTCCCAAAACAAAAGCCCAGGACCAGATGGCATCACAGGAGAATTCTATCAAACATTTAGGGAAGAGCTAATGCATATCCTTCTAAAATGCTTTCAAAAATTGCAGAGGAATGAGCCCTTCCAAACTCATTCTACAGGGCCACCATCACCCTGAAACCAAAACCAGACAAAGACAACACACAAAAAGAAAACTACAGGTCAATATCACTGATGAACATAAATGCTAAAATCATCAACAAAATTTTAGCAAACAGAATTCAGCAACACATCAAAAAGCTCATATACCACGATCAAGGTGGGTTTATTCCAGGAATGCAAGTATTATTTAATGTATGCAAATCAGTCCATGTGATACACTATATTAACAGATTGAAAGATAAAAATCATATGATCATCTTAATAGATGTAGAAAAAGCCTTTAACAAAATTCAGCACCCATTTATGATTAAAACTCTTCAAAAAATGGGCATAGAAGGAAACTACCTCAACATAGTTAAGGCTGTATATGTTAAGCTTACAGCAAACATTATTCTCAATGGTGAAAAACTGAAAGCATTCCCCCTAAGATCAGGAACAAGACAAGGGTGTTCACTTTCACTGCTATTATTCAACATAGTTCTGGAAGCCCTAGCTACAGCAATCAGAGAAGAAAAATAAAGAAATAAACAAAAGGAATCCAGATTGAAAAAGAAGAACTAAAGCTCTCACTGTTTGCAGTTGACATGATACTGTACATAGAAAACCCTAAAGATAGTATCAGAAAATTACTAAAGCTAATCAGTGAATTTAGCAAAGTTGCAGGATACAAAATCAACACACAGAAATCACATGCATATCTATATACTAACAATGAAAAAGCAGAAAGAGAAATTAAGGAATCAATCCCATTCACCACTGCAACAAAAAGAATTAAATTCTTTTGTCTTCTTACCTAAGGAGACAAAAGAACAGTACACAGAAAATTATAAGACACTAATGAAAGAAATCAAAGACAACATAAAACAGATGGAGAGATGCTCCATGTTCTTGGATAGAAAGAATCAATATTGTGAAAATGACTATACGACCAAATGCAATCTACAGATTCAGTGCGACCCCTATCAAATTATCAATGGCATTTTTCACAGAACTAGAATGAAAAATTTCACAATTCATATGGAAACACAAAAGGCCCCAAATAGCCAAACCAGTCTTGAGAAAGAAGAATGGAGCTGGAGGAATCAACCTTCCTGACTTCAGATTATACTACAAAGCTATGGTCATCAAGACAGTACAGTACTGGCACAAAACCAGAAATATAAACCAATGGAACAAGATAGAAAGCCCAGAAATAAACCCATGCACCTATGGGTACCTTATTTTTGACAAAGGAGGCAAGAATATATAATGGGGCAAAGGCAGCCTCTTTAAAAAATGGTGTGGGAAAACTGGAAAGCTACATGTAAAAGAATGAAATTAGAACACTTCCTAACACCACAAAGAAAGATGAACTCAAAATGAATTCAAGACCTAAATGTAAGACAAAAAACTATAAAACTTTTAAAGGAAAACATAGGCAGAACACTTGATAACATAAATAAAAGCAAGATCCCCTATGACCCACCTCCTAGAGTAACAGAAATAAAAACAAAAGTAAACAAGTGGGACTTGACTAAACTTAAAAGCTTTTGCACATCAAAGGAAACTATAAGCAAGGTGAAAAGACAATCCTCAGAATGGGAGAAAATAATAACAAATGAAACAACTGACAAAGGATTAATTTCTAAAATATACAAGTAGCTCATACAACTCAATGCCAGAAAAACAACCAACCAACCAAAAAGTGGGAAAAAGACTTAAACAGACATTTCTCCAAATAAGACATATAGATGGCTAACAAACACATGAAAAGATGCTCAATATCACTCATTATTAGAGAAATGCAAATCAAAACTACAATGAGATATCACCTCACACCTGTCAGAATGCTGCTACTGCTGCTAAGTCGCTTCAGTTGTGTCCGACTGTGCGACCCCATAGATGGCAGCCCACCAGGCTTCCTAGTCCCTGAGATTCTCCAGGTAAGAACACTGGAGTGTGTTGCCATTTCCTTCTCCAATGGATGACAGTGAAAAGTGAAAGCGAAGTTGCTCAGTCATGTCCAACTCTTAGCGACCCCATGGACTGCAGCCTACCAGGCTCCTCGGGCCATGGGATTTTCCAGGCAAGAGTACTGGAGTGGGGTGCCAGTGCCTTCTCACACCTGTCAGAATGGCCATGATCAAAAAGTCTACAAACAATAAATGCTGGAGAGGGTGTGGAGAAAAGGGAATGCTCTTGCACTGTTGGTGGGAATGTAAATTGATACAGCCACTATTGAAGATGGTATGGAGATTCCTTAAAAAACTAGGAATAAAACCACCATATGCAACAAATGTCAAGGCTATGGTTTTTCCAGTGGTCATGTATGGATGTGAGAGTTGGACTGTGAAGAAAGCTGAGTGCTGAAGAATTGATGCTTTTGAACTGTGGTGTTGGAGAAGACTCTTGAGAGTCCCTTGGAATGCAAAGAGATCCAACCAGTCCTGGGTGTTTATTGGAGGGACTGATGCTGAAGCTGAAACTCCAGTACTTTGGCCACCTCATGCAAAGAGTTGACTCATTGGAAAAGACTCTGATGCTGGGAGGGATTGAGGGCAGGAGGAGAAGGGGACGACAGAGGATAAGATGGCTGGATGGCATCACCGACTAAATGGACATGAGTTTGAGTGAACTCTGGGAGTTGGTGATGCACAGGGAGGCCTGGCATTCTGCAATTCACGGGGTCGCAAAGAGTCGGACATGACTGAGAGTCTGAACTGAACTGAACTGATGACTCAGTAATTCCCCTCCTAGGCTTATACCCTGAGGAAATCAAAATTGAAAAAGACACATGTATCCCAATGTTCATTGCAGCACTATTTACAATAGCTAGAACATGAAAGCAACCTAGATGTCTATTAACAGATGAATGGATAAAGAAGTTGTGGTCCATATGCAAAATGGAATATTCCTCAGCCATAAAAAGGAATGCATTTGAGTCAGTTCTGATGAGGTGGATGAACCTAGAACGTATTACACAGAGTGAAGTAAGTCAGAAAGAGAAAGATAAATATCATATTCTAACGCATGTATATGAAATCTAGAAAAATGGTACTGAAGAATTTTATTTGCAGGGCAGAATGGAGAAACAGACATAGAGAACAGACTTATGGACATGGGGAGAGGGGAGGAGAGGATGAGATGTATGGAAAGAGTAACGGAAACTTACATTACCATATGTAAAATAGATAGCCATTGGGAAGTTGCTGTGTGGCTCAGGAAACTCAAACAGGGGCTCTGTATCAACCTAGGGGGGTGGGATGGGGTGGGAGATGGGAGGCAGTTTCAAAAGGGAGAGGATATATGTATACCTGTGGCTGACCTGTCTCTTATACAATACAGAATCTAGAAAGATGGAACTGAAGAATTTACTTGCAGGGCAGCAATGGAGAAGCAGACAAAGGAAACAGACTTATGGATGTGGGGAGAGGAGAGGAGAGGGTGAGCTGTACGGACAGAGTAACACGGAAACTTACATTACCATATGTAAAACAGATAGGCAATGGGAATTTGCTGTATATCTCAGGATAGTCAATCAGGGGCTCTGTATCAACCTAGGGGGGTGGGATGGGGTGGGAGATGGGAGGCAGTTTCAAAAGGGAGAGGATATATGTATACCTGTGGCTGACTCATGTTGAGGTTTGACAGAAAACAACAAAATAAAGCAATTATCCTTCAAAAAAAAAAAAAAAACAACTTAATGGGAGCCAAGTGCAAACCTGACAATAGAATCCAGCCCTAATCAAAGTCTTTCTGTGTGTATGTGAAAGGGCATTTCTAATATTATGAGAATAAATGATAAAAGAGTTCATCAGTGAGGGACCAGAAGAAAATTCAGAATATTTTTAAATCGATGTCACAAGCAGGATAAAATACTCTTTGGAGGATACAGGTAACTGAAGTGGCACAAAGTCAAAAGATTTATTTTCAGATAGTTGGTAGAGAATTAATTTCACCTACATTAGTTAAAAACGTCTAGTTTAGAGACAATAATTAGGAAATACTACATAGATAATAAGAAAATCAGGGTAAAGATAATTGCACTAATTTCTTCTTCAGAGGAAGTCATGAGTGAGAGCTTTTATATTAACCTCTAAAATAAAATATCAGTAGCTTTAATCTAACATAGAAAGTAGTGCTGGTTAAAATAAATCCTAAAGAATTATAGGAGGAAAATGTGGAATGGTGGTTCTGAGAGAATCGAGTTTCATCATCAGTTCAGTTCAGTTCAGTTCAGTCGCTCAGTCGTGTCCAACTCTTTGCGACCCCAAGAATCGCAGCACGCCAGGCCTCCCTGTCCATCACCATCTCCCGGAGTTCACTCAGACTCACATCCATCTAGTCAGTGATGCCATCCAGCCATCTCATCCTCGGTCGTCCCCTTCTCCTCCTGCCCCCAATCCCTCCCAGCATCACAGTCTTTTCCAATGAGTCATCTCTTCGCATGAGGTGGCCAAAGGACTGGAGTTTCAGCTTTAGCATCATTCCTTCCAAAGAAATCCCAGGGTTGATCTCCTTCAGAATGGACTGATTGGATCTCCTTGCAGTCCATGGGACTCTCAAGAGTCTTCTCCAACACCACAGTTCAAAAGCATCGATTCTTCGGCGCTCAGCTTTCTTCACAGTCCAACTTTCACATCCATACATGACCACAGGAAAAACCATAGCCTTGACTAGGCGGACCTTAGTCGGCAAAATAATGTCTCTGCTTTTGAATATATCATAACTTTTCTTCCAAGGAGTAAGCGTCTTTTAATTTCATGGCTGCAGTCACCATCTGCAGTGATTTTGGAGCCCCCAAAAATAAAGTCTGACACTGTTTCCACTGTTTCCCCATCTATTTCCCATGAAGTGATGGGACCAGATGCCATGATCTTCGTTTTCTGAATGCTGAGTTTTAAGCCAACTTTTTCACTCTCCTCTTTCACTTTCATCAAGAGG
>SJYX01017428.1:0-18488 GCA_006410675.1 Oreotragus oreotragus
CCTCTAGATTGTCACAACGCAGTGGCTTTGGTTCTCTGCATCATACAGCAAATTCCCACTGGCTGTCTATCTTACATATGGTGACGTACAAGTTTCAACATCTGCGTTTCCTTTGCTGCCCTGCAAATAGGATCATCGGCACCATTTTTCTGGATTCCATGTATATGCATTAATATATGATATTGCCAATAATTTTGAAAATTTAACTTCTAAAATGAATTATTTTTGATATCTTGAACTATATGCCCCCCTCCCCCAACCATGAATGTTATGTTAAGTTTTAGGTGATGTTGGAAAAGAAACTAAGCTTTCAAATGAAGAAGCTATGGGGACTGTCCCAGTCAACCACCAGTTCACATTGCTTGCTCCTCCACCCAAAATCCAGGAAGTCTCTTCTTCTCTCCAGTCCCTCTTAAGGAATTGTACTGATTCTCTTTTGGAATCAGAGTACTAATGGGAATAGTCCAGATAACCTCAAAGGACAACAGGAAGTCTCCTGTCTGTTAGCTTGTCCCCTGTGACCTGAGCTCTTTATTGGAGCCAATGAATCTATTTTCCTTCTAATGGGAGAGTTATAATCAGGAGAGTCAGGGTGCCATCTGTTCCCATGTACCAGATGTGGCAAAGGGGATACTCACCAGGTGGACCCCGGGGACCAGCACGGCCTGGAGGCCCAGGGGGTCCTGGGGGCCCTGGGACTGGTGTTGAAACACCAGTTTCTCCCTCAGGACCTTAAGAAAATTTACAGCATAAGATTGGTTTGCATATTGAAGTTTTTATTTGTTCAGAAGGGAAAAACGTAATTACAAGGAATTCATAAATATACCCCAAGGGATATAAAAAATAATCTCTGCTTCCATAGGCTTCAAACATGGCTTAAAGATGACCAGCTCATAGAAACTCTCGTATTCACTTGACAAATATTTATAAGCATCTCTTTTTGGATAAGCCTGGTTTTAGTTAATAGTCCAAGATGCTGATCTATTAAAAGAGAACCTATTCTAAAAAAATATTGATAATATGGAATTCAGCCTAATTGCTAGTGAATATTGGTAGGGTATTTACTGGGTGACTAGTTTTCACAGGAAGACAGTATAGTTTACTGAATAAAGCACAAACTGAGGCTTGACAAGTTGAACTGGGCTTGAATCTTGGCCCTGCTCTTTGTAAGGTCTGTGAGCTTGGGCATGTTTTCTAATCCGAATTCCTCATGTGTTGAAGAAATAATGACTGCCTCCCAGGTAAAGATTTGAGATAATGTTCTGACTAAAGTGTGTGTGTGTGTGCATGTTCAGTTGCTTCAGTTGTGTCTAACTTTTTGCAGGCCCAAGGACCATAGCCTGCCAGGCTCCTCTGTCCATGGGATTTCCCAGGAAAAATACTGGAGTGGGTTGCCATGCCCTCCTCCAGGGGATCTTCCCAACCCAGGGATCAAACCTGGGTCTCCTGATTCTCATGCATTGCAGGCAGATTCTTTACTGCTGAGCCACTAGATAAGCCCTCTGAAAACAGTGGCCAATATTAAAACAATTTTTACTCATTAGAACCACCCATATATTCATATATTTATAGAAAAAATAAGTTTATAGTAATGTGATGGGACAAATTTGATGATAATATATTTTATGACAATGGAGTCCTTCATTAAAATTCCCTTTGAAAGAATAGAGGAGGATTTGAAGATGAATTAGAAGAAGGTAAACTTATTCGTTAATCGGACAGATGGTAAATAATTTAGACTTTATGGTCTGGATGTATCTCTGTTGAAATAACTCTGCTTTCCTAGTGTGAGAATAGTGAGGAACAATCTGTGTGCCAATAAAACTTAATAGGAAATACAACTTTTAGTGTCTATTGTATTGCCTATAATTTTCACATGTCACAAAATATTATTAAAAAATTTTTTCCAATAAATTGAAAATATAAAAACCACTCTTAGCTTGTAGACTATACATAAGTTGGTGCTGGGCTGGATTTAGAATGTGGTCTGCTATAGTGTGCCAATCTTTGGATTAGAATAGCAGCCTTAAAGTAAGGTGCAAAAAAAAAATACTCATATAGCTCATATAACCATATAACCATAAAATGAGCTTTACATATGTGTATGGACAGAAATGCATGCATGCAATTTATAATATACTGTTGACCCTTGAACAACATGGGTTTGAACTGCAAGGGCCCACTTATGGGCAGATTTTTTTCAATAATATATATCAGAGTACTACATGACAGGCTAGGTTGAACTACAGAGATAGGGAGGAGCTGCACACAGAAAACCTGACTCTAAGTTATACACATGTAGAGTTGGTGCCCCTAACTCCCATATAGTGTTGTTCGAGGAATGTATATATAAATGTATGTGAGTACTACAGGGGATGCAGCATTCAAAATTTTATTCCTGGTGAGGGATGCTATAAAAAGATTTGGAGACCACTGGTATTGAATCATTAAAGTGATTTTAGAAGTAAAAAATTTCCACTGCAGTGTTACTTAACACTGTCAGTAACAGGAAATTCTCCTTTTCAGCCATGTTTTCCACGACGGGTGAACATGAGGGTCCAGTCCCTCCTGAATACCACAGCTATGTTCATTACACATAGATCCCAAAGTTAATGGCACTTTACGACTACTGCCAATACAACTTTTCTTCATTTGCCTTAGATATTTTGAAGTTTTATTCATAAACCATTTATGAGGTTATGGATCAAAAATAACAAATTGCAATAACATGAGTGGGCCCTGGGGCTAGGAAGAGGCTGCTCAAGGTCAGTCCTACAGGTTTCTGCCTCTCCTTTGTCATAACTGACTTCACTTATCTCTTAGGATCTATTCATTCCATTTATCTATATCAGGAAAGGATATAGACCATTTCTAGGAGATTTCAGCTGTGTTGCCCAGTAGCGTTGCTCAGTAACATTGCCCTCTACCACAGCCTCCATGTTCTTTCCCAGAGTCTACAAGTTGACACAGTCTTCTTATTAGAAGTAAGTTTCTGTGTATTCATAGTCTTGGGGGAGTTACATTCCCTTTCGCTCTAGGAACCATCAACCTACTCCACAGGAAAACAGGACTGGAAAGAAAACTAACCAACCGGCTTCTCCAGGTGGTCCAGGGGCTCCAGGAAGTCCTTGGGCTCCCTTTGGACCAGGCTCTCCCTGTGGTCCATAGTCTGATGGTCCAGCTGGTCCTATGGGTCCTGGGGACCCAGGGATCCCAGGATCCCCTGGAAGACCTGGGTCCCCCTTCTCACCGCTCAGGGCCTGTATCAATAGGAATATGTTTGGATAGTGATTCATCCAGTATCTCCTTATACAGTCTCACAAGAATACGAATACCAGTTAGGTCATCACTGAGAAGATCTTGAATTAAAAGGCAGTTGTTATTGAAGGCATTGTTTCTAAAATAAGCACTGAATGATGTCTGTTGTTTCCTGCCTTTTGGGATCCAGCAACATGTCACTAACTCTCTCAAGTCCCACTTGAGATGTCCTACAATGGGATGCTATGCATGTAACAGCCCAGAAAACTCAGCTCAGATTGGCCAACGATGCAAATGGCATCAGAGTTGACATTCATGTTAATGTCACATTTCTAAAATAAACCCAGTACAACAAATCGTCATTTGATTGGTTTTCACCAGGTCTCTTCATTACGGAGGAGATATTGGGTCTGTATTAATTTTTATTTAAATCTTTTTTTTTTGTTGTAATTTCATCATCTCTAGCTTTGAAAATGAGTTGTATCTTTTAAAGTTGAATTTGACAAAATAACCGAAGTTCCTCTTCCTCCCCAAGTGAAAGTGAAAGTGAAAGTGTTAGTCACTCAGTCGTGGCTGAATCTTTGCGACCCCATGGACTGTAACCTGCCAGGCTCCTCTGTCCATGGGATTCTCCAGGCTGGAATAATGGAGTGGGAAACCATTCCCTTCCACAGGGGATCTTCCTGACCCAGGGATCAAACCCAGGTCTCCCACATTGCAGGCAGATTCTTTACCCTCTGCACCACTAGGGAAGCCCTTCTGACTGGACTTTCATTGTTCAGTGTCAACAGGTGGCTAAGTAGTCCCTCTTTTATGATGGCAGGGTATAAGACTCAAAACAGCTCCTTGATACTCCCTTACTTTCTGAGACATAATAAGAACCAATTAAAAAAAATAGGGAGATGCAAATAGAAGCATCATATGGACTTTATTGGGCTTCCCAGGTGGCTCAGATGGTAAATAATATGGCTGCAGTGCAGGAGACCCAGGTTTGATCCCCAGCAAGGGAAGATCCCTTGGAGAAGGGAATGCCAACCCACTTCAGTATTCTTGCCTGGAGAATTCCATGGACAGAGGAGCCTGGCAGGCTACAGTCTATGGGGTCACAAAGAGTCGGACACGAATGAGTGACTATCACTTTCACTTTCATTTTCATGGACTGTATTAATACTAGAACAAAAGAATTCTGTATTCCAGCCCTTTTTAAGCATAACTACCACCTTGGAGGGACAGCTGGCCGTTTGCCAAAGATGAGTCTGAAACATTAACACTGCTAGCTGCTCTGGCCAAAGAGGGTTTTGTACACAAAAAGATGTAGGAAAGATTGCATATCATTTCTATATTTGGGGAGTCAATTCATATTCTCATATTAAAGGGTTTGTGAATGAAGCTTTAAATTGTTTCCAAGTTTCCCTGTTCAAGGTAGAACACTTTTGATTGGATGCCACTGATAAGCCTTGGACATGCTGGGTAGCATGCCTTGTGAACCTCTCAGATATAGGTGATAAGTGGTCAGCCTCTGCCTCATTGACATTTAAAAATAAAGCTCAGTAAGAACTTCTCACTTGAACATGTGAGAAATTCGATACATGAAAAGACAGGATTTATACAAGCTTAAATACTGTAAATGACAACACTTTAGATTTTTTTGACTACACTAAATATTTTGTCCTTTTGGCATTTATTTTTACTTAAAAGAATGAACAATGTCCCCAAAATACTGACTAAAATTTTCTGTTACTAATCATGTTCTGAACTTCCCTATAAACTCATTTGATACAAATGTGGAATTATTACTTGTGTATGAGACAAGATCATTGTCAATGTGGAATTTTATTTGGGCTGAAAAATCATTGATAAAAAAAGATATCGAGTGCTACATGTTTATTTTGTCAAAATACAATAAATATTTGTTCTGGTTTGAGGGATGAACTGTGCTGAAAGACCAATAATTTTTTGAAACGAGATCAGCTGATGTCTTAACTAGAACACTTCATTCAGAAGGAAGGTAATTTGGAAAAAGTTGCTGGGTACCAACCGGTTCTCCTTTAGGTCCTGGTAATCCTTTCACTCCCGGAGTCCCAGGAATGCCATCCAAACCCTTTCTTCCAGGATGTCCTCTGAGTCCCGGATCCCCTGGGGCGCCCACTTGTCCCTCTGGCCGAGATGTTTCACCTTTTTCTCCTTTAAGTCCTGGCCGACCCTGAGCACCTGGGAATCCCTAGGGTAGTACAGAAGTGTCTGCATTGCATTGGGTACAGCTGTTCTTATCAATCTTAAAAAAATATCAGTAAGAACTTTTCAATTTGAATGAACATGAATTATTTTCCAGAGACTTTCTTTGACCCACAAGTATGTCAAGTTTTTTGGCTTTATTTTTACTTCCCAAACTAAAAAAATTCAGTTAGTATAATTCAATGCAACATCTATAATAATATAATTCAATATGATGTCACCATTATCATAAGTCAGATTATGTTTGAATACTGATAAATTTTAATATGTATCCATGGATAATTTGATTCAAATACATTTATCGAAATATTACTTTCTGGTTTTAAATTTTTAACGACTTTATTGAGGGATCTTCCTGACCCAGGCATCAAACCCAGGTCTCCTACATTGCAGGCAGATTCTTTCACTGTCTCAGTCACCAGAGAAGCCCCACAATATGCACCCATGGATAATTTGATTTAAGTACATTTATCCAAATATAACCTTCTGATTTTAATTTGTTAACAATTATATTAAAGTATAATTTAAATATCATAAAATGAATCCTTTGTAAGACTACAACTCAATGATTTTTAGTAAATTTATCCATTGCACTGCGATCGTCACAATCCAGTGTTAAAACATTTCTATCACCCCTCCAAATTCCCTCAGATCTATTTGCTGTCCATCCCTGTTCCCAACCTCAGCCTCAGGCAACCACTGATCTACTTTCTGTCTCTGATACCATTTGAAATGATGATAAATTCATGAATTCACTTATTCATTCACACATCATTCATTAATTCATTCAATCCAAAAGTATCAACTAAGTGCTTTACTATTAAGTAAGCCTCCTTCTGAGGCACCAAACTGACAACCTATATGGACAGCAACCATTATCTCCAGAGTGCTCCAAACTGAACCTAAACAAAGCTTCAAAACTATGAAATCTTACTGGAAATCCTGGAAGACCAGCACTTCCTGGGGACCCTGGGCTTCCTTTAATGCCAGCTGCCCCTGGTTCTCCTGCAAAGCAGTAAATTATTAAGTAGTCATTGAACACAAACTTGGAGTAGCCAGGGTAATGCAGTGTGTGAGGAAAATAAGGTGTTTTCTTCTGAAGAAAGAAAATTTCTATCTTAAAACACACAGTGGAGGATGACAGTGGGAGTTAAAAGACTGGAAAAAGTGTTAATGTTCAAAATAAGTACTCAAATTTTAGCTTCCTAAAATTCTTGTCTTTATAATTTTAAGGAACACATTAATTTTTTTCTAATGATAAAAGTAATGGATGTTCATGGTAAAAAAATTATACTGAAAGAAGAGAATAAGAATCATGCATAAATCTACCACCAGAAGATAATATTCACTAAAATTTTCATGTGTATTACTCATAAAATTTTATATCCGTAAATGCATAGGGGTTTATAATATACTTATTTGATGTAACACCATGCATATGTCAATAAATATGGATTTATAGCTTCACTTTAAATGGCTGTAGCTTATTGTGTGGGTGTGCGTGTGCACATGTGTGTGTGTGTGTGNACATTAATATGTTCAAAGATCCTTGCATTGTTCAATTGATAAAAGTATAAATTTAAATTATATTTTAACAAAACAAGAGTGCATGTGTAATTTCTATGGTTACCATTACAAAGATGGTAAAAGAATGTGTTATCTAGCTGGGAAGCTAATAAAGGGAAAAATAGAATAATAAAATAGTACTTAATACAGAATAAGGCAAGAAGATGAGAAAAAAGAAATATAGAACAGATAGGATAAAAAAAAAACTACAACAGTAATTGGTAGATTTAAACCCAAATATATCAGTAATCATAGCAAATGTAACTGAGAAAAATACACTAGAAAATAAAGGTTGTTTAACTCGATTAAAAAAAAATTCACCTGTATGTATGCTGTTTATAAGAGATATACCTTGTATATGGGGCTACGGAAACATTCAAAACAAAAGGATAGAACAAATATATTTTAAACAGAGAAGAGATTGGTGGTTGTGGTGGGGTGGCGTTGGTGGTTTTGGGTGGAGGGAATGGGTGAAGGTGGTCAAAGGATACAAAATTTCAGCTTCAGTAGGTTCTGGGATGTAATACACAGTGTGGTGATGACTATCATCACTGAGAAGGGCCATTTTTGGTGACTCTCCTAAACTGTGAAAAATCAGTCCCTTAAAGTTATAATCCAAGTAATTTGACCCAACCTATAGTGACAACATCAAATAAATTTGGGCTTTTCAGTAAATGTGGTAGAAATGTAGCCAGATTTTTGAGTAAATAGGGCTTTGAAATATAGGTACCCTCAAGCTCTTTACCCTCTTCTGCTAATATTTTCCTTTGCTGCTGCTAAGTCACTTCAGTCGTGTCCGACTCTGTGCGACCCCATAGATGGCAGCCCACCAGGCTCTGCCATCCCTGGCATTCTCCAGGCAAGCACTGGAGTGGGTTGCCATTTCCTTCTCCAAGGCATGAAAGTGAAAAGTGAAAGTGAAGTCTCTCAGTCGTGTCCGGCTCTTAGCGACCCATGGACTGCAGCCTACCAGGCTCCTCTGTCCATGGGATTTTCCAGGCAAGAGTACTGGAGTGGGGTGCCATCACCTTCTCTGATATTTTCCTTTAATTTTTCCATAAAAGAGGTGGGGCACAGCATCCACTCATGGTTTCTTATGCAGAGGTCATCCTCCATACCTTGTTACTTGCAGCACCCACTGAGATTGGCCACAGGATCACGAGCGGGAAGCCTGTCTTGTACTTGCTGTCCCTGTTTCATACCTTCACTCTAAAGAATCCACGTTTGCTTATGCTTGACTGCTGTTGACATAAATATGGTGGATGTGTAGGAAATGAATGTGTACATTTTTGAGAAAGGATAGAGGAAAAGCAGAGAAGACTAAAGGCAATTACCCCATTAAAGGATTATGGCTGAAGCCCCAGTACCTCAGGGTATTTGACAGAGTCTTGCTGCAGGTGCCCAGACATTAAGGAAATGCCTGAATAGCACCCCGTGTGTGGAGAATAAGGTGACCCCAAAGGAGCCAGGAGTGGGTGTATATGACATGCAGGCTTCAGACAGTCTATAAACTTCTAGAAACAACTAAGAAGACTTGTGATCAGAGGGTAAATATCCCAAGGGGTGGGGACTTGGGGGATGAGATAAATGTGAATTTTTATTTAGAGTGTGATGATTTTCTTCTCCTTCTTGAACAAAAGATTCTTTTTTGCATCAGTGGAAAAATTTAAAATTGACATTATTTTTAACTAGAATCTTATTCTCCTGTCCTTTATCTGGAGCCATGGGGCTAACAGGCTGAACTACCATCAGGGTGTGACTGACTAATTTTTTGTGTGGAATCCTGTATCCATTGTCTGTATGTGCAATTCCATGGACTGGATAGGTAGGGTCATTTAGTTTCTTAACAACTTGATTCTCTTTCTACTGTAGAAACTACCAGAAAGAATTATACTCACATGGTCAGAGGCTACTTAAGAATCTGTTAAGTACACAGTAACTCTTTTGACTTTTAAAGGATTTTCTTAATTCAGAGCAGAAACATGGAGGATGAGGTAATGAAACTTTCTCTAGTTTGAAAGCCGGGAGCCAGTGTGAGGAGCTCCGCCCATGGCAAAGGTCATGAGGAAGGAGGCTTCAGCATACGCGAAGGCGGGATTGAGCCTCAGGAAACCCCCCTGTTCCTGAACATCTACCCCCCAAACCAGAGTCTACCTACTTTACTGTTTCATGCTCTCACCTATACCTCTGACTTTACGGGGGGCTGACCCCCATTACCTCTTTCGGAGAAGGAGTTAACTTACAGCTCCAAGTCAATAAAAATTCCTGGGTGTGACAAGTGTTTCAACTTACAAACTCCTCTGAAGGTTATCTAGCCTGCCTGTACAGGTTCCTCGGGCCACATGTGATTGTTTACAGCCTCCCACCCATGAGAGGCACGAGATGTTTTAGACTTACTAAAGGCAAATTCTTTTGGGAAGTTAGAAATTATTAGTATAGTGGGTTGGTTAGGCATTATTTTGGTGAAGGGTTTTTCATTTGTTGTGTCAATAATTGCTGCTAATTCCCTGCCCTGGGTGTGACAAGGTTGTCTCAGGTCAAACCTCTCCGCTGACAGACTAGCTTGTGTGACAACCTCTCAGCCATAAACAGCACAGAGAGTTTGGAGTATTTTGAAAGTCTTAATTAGCATAGGGCTTTTCTCATTGTTGAGTCAATGATGGCTGCCAGGCCTCCATATCCTTAGGCACCTGGGAATATATTAATGTATTTGGAATATAGAAAAGGAAATATAGTAGTTTTTGATGTTAGCAATACTAGACTTTTTGAGTTAATGAATTTTCTCTTTTGTTATAGATCACTGTACTTTGTTATAAATCACTGTGTCCTTGCTATGTAAAAATGTAACTTTATCACTATCTTAAGACTAAATAGATCTTAAGGAGAACATTGGTGAAGGGTTTTCATTTGTTGGGCTGATGTTTGCTGCTAAATCTCCATATTCCCTGCCCTTATAATGAATATAACTAGCATATAAGAGAAATAAGTATTAACCTTTAAGATCAATCATGTTAACCTTAGGTTAAATAAATTCCTTTCTTAGTTGTAACCCACTACACCCTCACCCTATAGGAATGCAACTTTATCTGCTACCTTCAGAGGGTGGTGCCTGGTTTAAGAAAAAACACCCTTGGAAAAAATAAGTTTTTTGGTTATCAGAAAGAAAGGATCTTAAAATGTCAGGAGGCCTCATGGCCAGAAGATGATGTAAAACCCATAAGATCTTTTTTTATACATTTATGTGAAGCACCTGATTTTGATAAAGGTCAGGACTGCTGACCCCACGGGACTTTAAAATTTCCATTTGTCTCTATGTGTAATAAAAGGTATATAAGCAAACCTAAAAAATAAAGAAATGGGATCAGTTTCTGTGAAGACTGATTCCCCCATGTCGTTTCTTTCTTGCTCCCTGTTTTTCTGGCTGAATTCCCATCTGGAACGTGGGTACTCACCAAGCCTGCTAATTTTGCCTGGGCTTCTAAGATCAGACCAGGGAGGCCTCAGTGCCTCCTCTCCTTTGGAAGAACGGGAAGACGCCTGTGGCTTACATAGGTGGTGATTAGTATTCCACGTAAACCGAGTTATTCAGTCTCTTTTTCTCCACTAATTTTCCTACTACACTATCCATTCTTAATCTCTCTATATATCTGTAATTAAATAAGTTTTTTCCTAGGACCCCTACTCCGTCTCCCCTTCAAATTACCCTGGATCCACTGGGGCTGGACCCCGTCATTCAAACAATCATTTCATATGCTTCTCAATGTCATTGTTTCTTCTTTTTTAGTGTGGACCGTTTTTAAAAGCCTTTATTGAATTTGTTTCAATATTGCTTCTGTTTTTTTTTCACATTTGGCCATGAGGCATATGAGATCTTAGCTCACTGACCAGGGACGGAAGCCTTATGCCCTGCTTTGAAAGACAAAATCTTAACCATTGGACCACCAGGGAAGTCCTCATCATTGTTTGATTTAGGAAAAATATCTTAAAAAATTCTACAGTGATTTTCCTCTTATATCAGAATGTAGGCTTAAGGAACCATAGTTGTGTGAATTACATCCTAAACTGGGTGTGATGTTCATACATAGTTTATGTAGTCAAGAGGTGTAAGTATAGGATTGCAAAAGAAACCAACAGTATATTATTTCCAGTTTGGGGGAATATTTTTCAAGTTTAGCAGACTTTAGGATGGTTTTGAAGGCATGAAAAGCTAAATGATAGGGGTGATATCTTGCTTCTCAGTATTAGGTCCATCAGCATCCCCTCTGCTCTCTGTTCCTATTGTTGTTTTCTCATGACTGAGGTCATGCTGTCATGAAATAAAAATAGCTTCTCCTCTTAATGTAAATTTGACTGGATATAAAATCTGTATTCATAATTAAGCTCAGAAGTTCCTGAATGTATACCAGTTCTTTTTAGTTTATTTTGCATGGTTAAAGTTCCCATTATTTTGTAAGTGGGTTTTTTATTAAGCAACTCTTACAATTGCTGAGGATTGGAGACTGATCACCTCCTCTTGGCAGAGAACTCAAATTCTGCTTCTGGTCTGGTCTGATTTCTGGTAAGGCTGAGTTCGAGTCCTCCCTTCTCTGGAGGCCCAGGGTAAAGTCCCATAATGCCTGGGTATCTGTAGGTGGCAGGAGATGTCTGTAAGGCCACCCCTTTTGGCCCCCTCTCCCGCTTCCTTCCCCTTCTTCTTTCAACCTGGCTTCCTTTCCTCCCTTTGAAATCTTTGAAGACCTGAGATAGTCTCCTTTATCTGAAGTTCTGTGTCTCTATAGGAGGTTTTCTGAGAGACAGTATTCTTGTATTTAAGGGAGTGTCTGATGAGGACTATCATTCCCTGGTGGCTCAGACAGTAAAGTGTCTGCCTACAATGCGGGAGACCCAGGTTCAATCCTTGGGTCTGGAAGATCTCCTGGAGAAGGAAATGGCACCCACTCCAGTATTCTTGCCTGGAAAACCCCATGGGCGAAGGAGCCTGGTAGGCTATAGTCCATGGGGTCGTAAAGAGTCGGAGACCACTGAGCGACTTCACTTTCACTTTCACAATTGCCTTAAACCTGACACCTATATTGTCCTCAGTCACTGGAAAGTTTTGGTGGGTCACTTGAGAACAGAGGCAATTCTATATATGCTGAAGATCCACTTTACATCCATATTTTGATTTTTACCAGCAATGAAAATTAGTTAGGTACTGAAAACTAAACATGATACCTTGCCAGAGATTCATCTGGGTACTCAAAGTAATTTATTTTTTCCTATTTTCTCTGCTCATCTTTTTCTGAGATAATGTTTCCTTCATGGTATGTGTTTGGGCAGGCATGATTTTCATCTTAAATCTATCCATATCTTTGGAAACTAGCTTGAATGGTAGTATTAGGAAACTCAGGGTTTTTCCTGATCCGAATTCTCAAATGCATCCCAATGCTTTGTTGGAAGAATATATGGGAGAGATTTGGGGCTAGTCTCCCCAAATACCTGAGTTTGAGTTTGCCAGGAGAGAATTATGGGTTCTTTTCTGGGCTACTAGGGGAGGCTCTCTTGATATGGAAACCACCAGGAGCTAGGGGAAAATTTGCACACCTGTGTCTTCCCTCAAGCTCCAAACACTTGAGAGACATGACTAGGGTTCCTAATCCAATGCTAAGAGATCCATACCAAGTTCTCTTCAAGAGTTATGTCTTGGATGACATAACTGTTAAGAGAGGGCTGGGTTCTGAAACACCACCTCTCAGCAACAGGCCAGGACCCATGCAGGTGGGAGGGAATGGCTAAGAGATGGCCTGACTCTGCTGATCAGTATACCTGCCCGGCTGGGAACTCTCTTGAGAAAGGGCTAAGTCCCAATTGTCAGCTTAAGAACTTAAGACTTGTGGGAAGGCCACAAATTTGGGGGTTTATTGTGCTAGTTACCAAGGAAGAGGAATAGCATTTATATCCTAAAATACTGGAGCTGTAAAGAGCGGGGTCTTGAGTCAGTTATAGAGTCCCTTAGATTTTTGGCTGTGTGGATGCAGCTTTCAGAAAGAGGGTTTTCCACAAAAAGTGCTTATTCTTATAAAGAGTGACATATGGTTCTCTCTTCTTTTTACTCGAGTGAAAAAGCCCTATAGGTATTACCTCTGCGTTGTGCTTAAGAGGCTTGTGTGTGTGTATGTGTTTTAGATTCTCCTGAGAGCTCCTGAAGCACCTCTGAGGCTGGCCTTCCCCAGAATCTGTTCATAGAGCCTGCAGAGAGGGTGTTAATGCAGGTAATCAAAAAACTCTCATTTACAGCCAAAATCAAACTGTTTTGCTGCAAGCCCAGCCAACAAAATAGCACACTGTTGGCAGGAGACAATCATTACTCTAATATCTTTCAAGCTTCCAAAGATGAAAACACTTCAGTAAAACTGCTGTCCTATGCAAAAAAAAAAAAAAAAAAAAATCAGCTTTTAGACCTGCAGTATTTTACAGGGCACCTGCCCAATTAGATCCTGTGTGAGGTGCGGTTGTTCATGGTGATCCACGATTCAGATCTGTTATTTCATAATTTTCTCTCTCTCTTTCTCCTTCTGTGGCTCATGCTTCTTATGCATTCCATACTGTGTTCCTCTTGCCCCTTCCCGCTCAGATATTTTTTTTATCTAGGCTGTTGTCTTTGTTAGCATTTTTCTGGACCAGTCTTTCTCTCTGTTTGCAACTTCTTCATCAAAATGTTCCCTTCCTGTGTACCTTTCCTACAGTGCCTTGACAGACGGTTTGCTTTCTCATCAAGCATTAGATATTTAGGGATTTTTTTCAAGACTCATTTATTTATGCTAGCAGTGAAATCAGACAATAGGCCAACTTTGGGTTTATAGTTATACAGCTTTGCTTCATTTTAAATTAGCTACCAATTACGCAGAGAAGTTAAATAATAAACATGGGCTTTCGTGGTCAGAGCTTTATTAATTTTATGACTATTAGTAGGAATGCTAGTCGCTCAGTCATGTCTGACTCTTTGTGACCTCATGAACAGAGGAGCCCATCAGACCCTGGTCTCCTGCACTGTAGGCAGTTTCTTTACGCCTGAGCCACCTGGGAAGCCCTATAGATAAATAAATTAATTAATTATTTTTGGGGAAGCATTCAATTGCTCAACAAATAATTATTGTGCATATGCTGCGTGAGAAAAGTGAGATTTCTTTTCTACCCTTGTGGAGCTTTTAGTCTAATGGAAAATCTGGCAGTATTCAAATTATCATGAAACAGATGGAAAATTACAACTGTAAGAATATTATGAGCATGTAGTATAAAGAGAATTGATACAATATGAAGGCAAGAGAAGCTCCTCTGAGTAAGACTTGAGATGAGATCTGATGGAAGACTAGATATTGGCTGAAGTATGATAAAAGTATGACAGGCAAGGTAATAGCATGTGCAAAGGTGTTGTGGTGTGCGGGGCAAACAATTGAGAGGCGTTCAGGGAACATTGCTGGATTTTCAATAGCTAGACTAAACCACTGAAGTAATTTAAGGGAAAGGACAGTGTCATAAAATTTTCACTTAAAAAAAAAATACAGATTAGATGGACAAATGATTAGAGGAACAAGAGTAAATGGAAGTAGACCAGCGAAGATGACTTACAGTAGTCCTGATGAGAGAGAAAGTGGCTTGAACTTTGCTGGAGTTGGGGAGAGGTGGGCAGAAATGAAAGGTATAAATTTAACAAAACCTGGCAATGAATTGGACATCAGAAGAGAGGGTGATGTCAGGCACCCTGGCTGGCTCAGGTGGATGAGTGAGGAATGATGGAAGAGAACCAAGTTCCTGGTTTGGATCACAGATTAGTTTCTTGTTCGACTGAGGTGCCTGCGATTGTCAAGGTGGAGGTCAGAAAGACAGTTGCATATATCTGAAACTCAAGGAAGAGTCTGAGATAGAATTATAAATGGAGAAACAAAGCTCCAAGAAATTCTTGCCCAAAGCCACACAACTATTAGGTATAGAGCCATGATTATATTTGCATCTTTTTGCTGCTTGACCTAGCGTATCCTTAGTGCCACAAAGGGAAAAGGACAAATCCAGCGAGATGAGCCTATGAGGTAGGCATACTCCCTTTCCACTGCCTCAGTGATTCTACTGTTGGTGAAAATTCCAAGCTAAAATGTTAGAAAAATATAGGTATTCATGCTTTCTTTTAAATTTTACTATCATTGTGAGATTTGAGAGTTCTGTTTACATTTAATATTTCCCTTATATCTAAATATTAGTAACCCATTAATAGGTAGGATTTGATTGCCCCTGAGATTCAACGGTATAACTCCAAATGAATTAATGGAAACAGATTGAAATTGATTGCAGTGTTTTGTCATGTACTTCAGTGAGAAAAAACTGTGCATATCTCTGCAAGATTCTGTATTTAAGCACTGCTATGGTCTCTGTTTTAGAAGACATAGGAAGTATCATGGGAGGAAAACTGAAGGAAGACTTCAGTTATTATTAAGGTCATACAGGGGCTATTGGCAAAAGCCTCTTGTTTGTGTATGCCATAATGACAAAGGACCGATGCATCCCTTCTTTAATTTGTCATGCTTGCTCTGAGAGCAAAGTATATAGAAGCAGTGAGCTGTTAAATACAGGAGCTTCACATTGTTATAATCTTCTAGTGCATGTGCTCAAAACAGCATTTTAAATGTTAATGGCCCCATTAATTCCCAAACTCTACTTTCAAATTTAGAATCACCTATTCTTCTGCAAGGTTGAAACTTGACTTTCCATTATGTGGCATAAAAATGTCTCAACTTTTTGATTTGTTTTTCAAGGGAAAGATGATTTAAATGTGCTTTGGTGCCCTTTCTCTTGTCTCAAAGATGCTCAAGGGATTTTTAATCTTAAAATTTCCATTTCAATTAAGTCTGAAGCTGCATAGCCAAGATTGCTGGCAAACTCTCCCTTCCCTCATCTTTTACTTCTTTCCTCACTTCCACGCCCCATGTTCTGAAAGTCTCTAGGACTAACCAGGCAAAGTCATGTGTGATAGTCTCCTGGCAGACTTGTTTTTCTGGGTTCATTTTCTTGTGTTCTCACTGTTTTGCTAGGAGTTGCTTTGTTCATCACTTGTTGAAGTGAACTTTTAAGTGGAAAGACTGATGCCATTTGGAGGGCACCAATATAGTATGTTTTTAGGTCCATTAAAAACACCTTTAATCACTACTACCAAATAGCCTCCTTTTGAATTCTAGCACGAAGTTCCAAATCCCTGTGTTTGTTATGGAGTCAAAGCATTGAAGCGTGGGCCTAGATGTGATCAGCAATCATCCAGGGAGGACTCAGATATAGGAAAAGGTAAGTGAAGGGGACAAAGAAACCATGAATCCATGAAAAATGAAATTAAATTACATGAATTCATGTAACATTTAACAGTTACCAAATTAATGCCTCTTATGATACTCACTCTTCTAGCCCTGAGGATAAAACTGAACAATACAAACGAGGTCCTTTTCTTTATAGACTACAGTTTTAAGTGAATTAATATAGCAACTCAAGACAATTCCCATTTTTGGCCAATACTTCTGTGTCAAATGAATAGTATCATTTTTAAATATGTGGATCATACATCCTAGGAGCTTAGGATTATATCAGATTCATGAGTGACTTTATACACGTACCAAGCATTGTCTGCAGGACTGACTGAACAAATCAAAGTATAGTTGTTGTGTTGGAGTCTGTGTACTGATTTAATCTTAAATAGATGTTACTTGGATAGTAGAAGGGTTTTGTTATAGATAGAAGGAGATAGATTCATTGAAGAGGGGGATTCTATATAATAATGGCCCTGGGTTTGGTTGGTTTATTTTTTGCTCTAGGGTTATGTGGAAAAAATGAACTGGCTTTCACTTCATGCTTCATTGGCACAGCAGACCACGCAGGTCTCTTCCTCTCTGTTAGGGTCACAGATCTAACAGCACTTTATCGCAACTGGCCCCACAACACATTTCTTATTGCTGCTGCTAAGGCACTTCAGTCGTGTCCGACTCTGTGTGACCCCATAGATGGCAGCCCACCAGGCTCCCCCGTCCCTGGGATTCTCCAGGCAAGAACACTGGAGTGGGTTGCCATTTCCTTCTCCAATGCATGAAAGTGAAAAGTGAAAGTGAAGTTGCTCAGTCGTATCCGACTCTTAGTGACCCCATGGACTGCAGCCTACCAGGCTCCTCTGTCCATGGGATTTTCCAGGCAAGGGTACTGGAGTGGGGGGCCATTGCCTTCTCCGACATTTCTTGTTCAACAGTTGCAAAATAACCTGTGTAAGAGTGAAAATGTCTACAGCAAGGTCTTTTTCACACCAAAGAACACTAGGCGCCCTGCTTTGAACATCCACCACAATGCAGACTCCTGATCAGCTCATGGATGACATGAGAGAAAGCAAGGATGAGGCAAGATGTTGGCATTTTAGTGGGGAGATTGACAGTGATGATCCACTCTGACATCGGTACCGGGCAGAGCTGTTCTGTACTTAGACCAGTACTAACTTATACCAGTACTAACAGTTGCAGAGCAGGTCTTAACCAGCAGTGAGATCAGAAACACAGCCTGCAGGTTACTGTCCAACTTTCATCCTATACCGTCTCCATTTCAAGCAGTGCTTGGCAATGGCTCTGGTTTTGTGGCACGTTAGCTTTTATTTTGGGAAGGCTGATATACTGAGCATGTCCTAGTGAGTCATGTCCTTAGCAAATCATGAGTGCTCTGTTATCAAACAGGAGTGTTTATGGAGAATGTGACCTGTGCCTAGATACTGCATAAATGCTGAGAGGGACTTGTGTGTATTCAGGAGTACCTGTTCTCACAAATAGATGCAAAGTCAAGACTAAGTTATGAACCAAAGTCAGGGTATATGGTTTAGGGTATAGCCACATGACAATGTATAGTAGAGATGAAATGCAGCAGGAGTTCAGAGAAAGAAGACATTAATTAGTAGGGTGAGAGATTCGGGGTTTGTGAGAGAGGTACGATTGAAAGATAGGATTGAACCATAATATTTCTGTTTCCTTTCCTATTATTTCAGCCAGTGAATCTCCATTTCTTGTGGCCACCCTTTTCTTGTAGCTAGAGAGGGCTATGAAATTACTCTTATAATAGTATTGATGGTTTTCAGCTCATCTTTGTGGCCAAGATTAGGAAGCAGATCAATCATTTCTGATGGTTCCCCATGACAGTCAAAAGACATCTTCCATCCAATGACTGGGCATGAAGATACTTCAGTCATAATGCTCTGGATATTCTTAAGTTACTTTTATGAAGAGGTTGAAGACTATTAATGTTGCACAGAAAGGATCATACTGCTGCTCCTGCTGCTACTGCTAAGTCGCTTCAGTCGTGTCTGACTCTGTACGACCCCATAGATGGCAGCCCACCAGGTTCCCCCGTCCCTGGGATTCTCCAGGCAAGAACACTGGAGTGGG
>SJYX01017428.1:19108-53719 GCA_006410675.1 Oreotragus oreotragus
TAAAATACATGGAGTGATCTGTATGTTCTTGAGGTCCTATACTCCTATCAGCCGATACATTTTGTGAAGTGGCTCTGTCATAGGATGGGGAGAAAAGGACAACTTCATCAGAACTTCCAGGTACCATTTCGCATTCTCTGGGCGGCAGCTCTGTGGTTTCTGATCCACTTTACTTGGCAGCATCTTGCCTCGGTTCACGTTGCTCACCTGTAGTTTCCTGCTCTGGGGCTTTCCTGCTGATGCCAAGGCATGGGATGCCCTGGAAGCCATGGAAAAAGAGTCTGGGTGTGTGTGTGTGTGTGTGTGTGTGTGTGTGTGTGTGGGGGTGGTGGTGGTGGTAGGGTGTTAGTCCTATCCCTAGAGAAACTTTTGACTCTCGGTCCCCAGGAAAAGTTCATCTTGAGACAAAGTCCAAGACGTTGCACCTGGCCTAGGCCAACGTCTCCAGGGACTGAACAGGACGTTGCACCTGGCCTAGGCCACTGTGATAACAGTTACTGCTTCTCTGATCCACTCCTCTGTACCCACCTCCCCATCTGTCTTCGGGCTACTGCTGGGCTGATCTTGCCAAGCAGTCATGCTTTCACAGCAGCTAATAAAACGAAACACCAGTGGAAAGATAACACCTGAGGTCCACATGGATGGCCAAGCTGCATGTAAGGCTCATTGCCCCACTGGGCACACCTCTGTCATTGGGCATAGCACAGAGAAGGGCGCCATGAAGCATCTTTACCTGGTGGGCCTGGAGGTCCCGGGAACCCCATAGGACCTGGAGAACCAGGACGACCAGGGGATCCCGGAGGCCCTGCTGCAGTCTTTCCTGGGGGCCCTTGCTCCCCTTTACTTCCTTTCACACCGGGTACTCCAGGGGCTCCTTGGAGGCCAGGCCTTGATGACCCTTGGAAAAAATAATCATTTATTGTATTTAGAAAGTTCCCCCTGATTAACATATGCGTTTCAATTGCAAAAGTGAAATGGTCTTATAAACGTTGTATGATCAAAAAGTACATAGAGCATATGAGTGAGTGAGTGAAGTCACTCAGTCGTGTCCGACTCTTTGTGACCCCATGGACGGTAGCCTACCAGGCTCCTCTGTCCATAGGATTTTCCAGGCAAGAGTACTGGAGTGGGTTGCCATTTCCTTCTCCAGGAGATCTTCCCAACCCAGGGATCGAACCCAGGTCTCCCACATTGTAGGCAGACGCTTTACCATCTGAGCCACCAGGGAAGAGCCCAGAGCACATGAAACAAAGTGAATTTTCTTCCCTCCCTCACCTGTGACCTGGTTCAACTATCACAATACAGCAGAGCTCAGACCACTCCGTTCCCACAAGGTAACTTACGTGCTTTATTACAAGGGAATGAAACAGAAGTTGGGAATCACTGTAGTTTCTTGATTCAAAAGGATTTCAGGAGAAATTACTCAATACATGCTAAATATTTTGTAATTTTTTTTTTTTAGAGACTGCCGCTGCTGCTGCTGCTGCTAAGTCATTTCAGTTGTGTCCAACTGTGCGACCCCATAGATGGCAGCCCACCAGGCTCCCCTGTCCCTGGATTCTCCAGGCAAGAACCCTGGAGTGGGTTGCCATTTCCTTCTCCAATGCATGAAACTGAAAACTGAAAGTGAAGTCACTGAGTCGTGTCCAACTCTCAGCGATTCCATGGACTACAGCCCACTAGGCTCCTCTGTCCATGGGATTTTCCAGGCAAGAGTACTGGAATGGGGTGCCATTGCAAGATGCCTATCTTTCAGTGTCTCAAATAAGAAAGAGAGAAAACTATACCTGAACTTTTGTTGTTGTTGTTTAGTTGCTAAGTCAGGTCCAACTCTTTTGCAACCCCATGGACTACAGCCCACCAGGCTCTCTNGATTTTCCAGGCAAGAGTACTGGAATGGGGTGCCATTGCAAGATGCCTATCTTTCAGTGTCTCAAATAAGAAAGAGAGAAAACTATACCTGAACTTTTGTTGTTGTTGTTTAGTTGCTAAGTCAGGTCCAACTCTTTTGCAACCCCATGGACTACAGCCCACCAGGCTCTCTGTCCATGGGATTTCCCAGGCAAGAATAACGGAGTGGGTTACCATTTCCTTCTCCAGGGGATCTTCTTGATCCAAGGATAGAACCCACATCTACTGTATTGGCAGGAAGATTCTTTACTACTGAGCCACCAGGGAAGCCCGTTTGAAGTTTATTTCTGCCAATTGTCTTGTGCACTGCGTGCTAAGTAGCTTCAGTTGTGTCCGACTCTTTGCCATCCTATGGACCGTAGCCCACCAGCCTCCTCTATCTACGGAATTCTCCAGGTAAGAATAGTAGAGAGGGTTGCCACTTCCTATTCCAGGGGATTTTCCTGACCCAGGGATCAAACCCACGTCTCCTGTGTCTCCTGCATTCCAGGCAGATTCGTTACCACTGAGCCACCTGGGAAGATTACTGGAAGGTGCTCTTTCTTAATATTTGGTTGGGCCTCTAAAATCTCCATTTGTATCATTTCAGCTTCAAGAAATACCTACTGTTAAGAGTTTGGTGTATATTTTTCCATGTATATGCAAGTACACATAATATGTATACATTTTTTCTTTTCTTTTACAATAAAATCATAATATACATATAGCCCTTCACTCTCTTTAATCTTAATTCATTTCCAAAATTATTTTTTAAATATACAGCATAGTATAGAGAAAAAATGAAATATAATCAATGCAAGGGTTTATCAGATCTTTGCTATTTTGTTCTTGTTTTGTTTCCTTTTTACAAGATGACCCATTACAGAATGCCAGTTAAAACTGACCCATTACAGAATGCCACTGTGGCAATGGCACCCCACTCCAGTACTTTTGCCTGGAAAATCCCATGGATGGAGGAGCCTGGTAGGCTGCAGTCCATGGGGTTGCTGAGAGTTGGACATGACTCAGTGACTTCACTTTTACTTTTCACTTTCATTCATTGGAGAAGGAAATGGCAACCCACTCCAATGTTCTTGCCTGGAGAATCCCAGGGACAGCGGAGCCTGGTGGGCTGCCGTCTACAGGGTCGCACAGAGTCGGACACGACTGAAGCGACTTAGCAGCAGCAGCAGTGGTTAATCCTTAACTAACATCCTTGACCCTATTCTTCTTTGTCTTTCAAGAGGCAACCACTCTAATGATTCATGAATATTTTTACACTTTACAGAATTGTGTATGTACCACAAACAATATATGTTAAAATATAAAAATTATAATCTATGTATCCTTAGGCAACTTGTGATACATTATGAAAACTATCACTTTTTAACCAACCTAATTGCCACAAAATTAATGTTTTTCTTTCTCTGTGCCTTTTTCTGAGTTTCAAGTCTCCTGCTCCCACACCATAGTTACTGCCTGACAGTTAAAAATGCGTGCGTGCTAAGTCTCTTCACTTGTGTCTGACTCCGCAGCCGTGTGGACTGCAGCCCACCAGGCTCCTCTGTCCATGGAATTTTCCAGGGAAGAATACTGGAGTGGGTTGCCATGCCCTCCTCCAGGGGATCTTCCCAGCCCAGGAATCGAGCCGGCATCTCTTGCGTCTCCTGTGCTGGCAGGCGGGCTCTTTACCCCTAGTGCCACCTGGGCAGCTCAGTACTAGCTAAAGCTGCTGAGAAGTAAAAAAGAGCATTTCTATATCACTTTGTGTCGGTTTTCCTCCCTTTTCCCCTGAAGGTCCCAAAGTTAATGATGAAGAAGTTGGAAGCACTTGTATATCAATTAATGAAACATCACTCTTATGTAAATAACGCAAACTCATTAGAAAGCAGCATGTTTTCCTTTTAATAGTATTTGTATTGCTATCTGAGAAACATGTACATACCAGGACTTCCAGGGGCTCCAGGGGGACCACTGGGACCTGAGGACACATAACCGTAATTGTTTACAAAGACAGAAATATCTCCTTCCATTATTGAAATCTTAGATGGCAATATAATGATAATTACCAATACATTTTTCATACTTTGCCTCTACTCTCACAAAAGTAAGTATGAGAAAAGTTTAGTCATTTAGACAAACTGCGGAGAAGAAACTAAGTTCATCTTAGATGTCTAACACTCAAAAACAGGGAGGGGGCGGAGTAGGGGATTAAGGGACAAGAACTACTATGTATAAAATACTCAAACAATAAAGACATATTGTATAGCACAGGGAAATACAGCCATTATTTTTTAATAACTTTACATGGAGTATAACCTACAAAAGTATTGAATCACTATGTTGTACACCTTAAACCAATATAATATTGCAAATCAACTATACCTCTTTTTTTTTTAAGTAAACTATAGTGCTTTATCATCTTCAGATAACTCAACAGACATTTCCTAAGAGCTGTTCTGTGTTTGGCAGTTTGCTGGGATGATTCAGAGGCCAGAAGGTCAAAGAGCTGAAATTGTCAACAACCTCAAGTTTGGCCTGGATCCATCTCAGATCACTTATAGCTACAACACCGAGTAAGGTTCTAACTCTTTGACGTATATTAGTAATTTGTAGTGAGCGTATCAGATTTTTTAAAACTTGTGTCTAATAATTATCTGTCCATTTGTTTAAAACAATGAGAATTTCTACACATTTAAATAAAATTCTCCTTTGAAATCTTATTTATATCAGTCATTTTCCTGGATCAGTGGTTCTCAAGCCTGCTACACATTAGAATTAATCTAAGGAGCTTCTATGACCTGCCAGTATCCAGGGCCCTCCTCCAGGCAATTACATCAGAATCATGGGGAAGAAATGGGTCATGGTTCTTATTCAGCAGTTCTTGGGGATTTCAATGTGTAGTGAGCTATAAGAGCCTATTAGCTAAGATCATCTCAACACATTAGAAGAGACAGAATATAAGTCAATGTGACTTTAATTCATGGTCCTGGAAATCAGGAACCAAGGGCTTTAGTTCCTTCTTGTCCCTATTCATGTAGATTTGCTCAAATGAGAGCTGTTCATCCCTCTAGGACTGCTGGGTTTGGACACTCCCTCTTTCTGCCCTCCGGCTATGTTAGTGTCTTCCTATCAGATATCAGAATGTTATGTTTAAAGATATTTAATTATGCAAAAGATAAGCAGTTACTGTCTACTATATACCACCTAAGGAATTCTTTTAGGAAAATATGAAAATTAGGAAACATCAAAAAATACCACCACCTATGAACATTAGGAGACTGCCTCTTTCCTCTTGGCAAATTCTAGGTCTACAAACACATGTTTTGAAACACATTTTGCCATGAATGAAAGACACACAATGATCAGCAAATGCTTAGCAAAAGATAAGCAGTTACTGTCTACTATATACCACCTAAGGAATTCTTTTAGGAAAATATGAAAATTAGGAAACATCAAAAAATACCACCACCTATGAACATTAGGAGACTGCCTCTTTCCTCTTGGCAAATTCTAGGTCTACAAACACATGTTTTGAAACACATTTTGCCATGAATGAAAGACACACAATGATCAGCAAATGCTTTAGTAAGAAAATTATTCTTACCCTGTGGGCCACGAGCTCCCTTTGGCCCTGGTAGGCCTGGAATTCCTTCATCTCCCTTTTCCTGGTATGCGTCATAATATTCTGTCTTAAAGGAAAATGAAATTAAAAAAAAAAAAGATAGCTATTTATGGTAACTTGCCAAATACAATTACTTCAATTTCTTATTTTTTGACTAAAATGATACTTTAAACAA
This sequence comes from Oreotragus oreotragus, assembly GCA_006410675.1. NCBI lineage: Eukaryota > Metazoa > Chordata > Mammalia > Artiodactyla > Bovidae > Oreotragus > Oreotragus oreotragus. Next base: position 24,799 of record SJYX01017428.1, read on the forward strand.
TTTGAAGTGTGTAGGATAACACAAATATGTAAATGAAAATGCCAGCTCCTAAGAGATCCAACTTAAATTTGGAATATCTTATTCTAAGGTGATTGTATCTATCAACTTCATGACTCTTTACATTGTTTATTAATTTCATCCACTTTCTTTTCAGTTATTTTTCTTTGGTTGATGTTATTTTAACTCTTTTAAGGCACAATAGCAATGGTGAGGGAAATGATGTATCATTATAACCTGTGGATGTATGTGCATTTTGAAAGAATATATATGATCATACAACAGTTCCATATTTAATAACAAAATATAATTCATATTGGGAAAGTAAAAAGAGTACCTATTATTTTTGTAATATAAACTACCAAAGGGAATGACTAGCAAAGTTTTAGGGATAGGACACATTTAAAAAAGAACTGAGAAATATCCACATATTACTGGGAGCCACAAGGGTTATGGAATCAGAGATTTAGGTGCAAAGCCCATCTCCACAGGACAGTAGTTGTGTCCCTGAAGCAAACAGTGAAAAATGGAGAGAGTGAGAATTGCTCAATAGATTTAGTGTGAGAATTTATCAAGTAAGATGTAGACTGCCTAAAACGGTATCTAGTCCATGGAAGATATTCATAAAATATTTTTTTCCCTTAAAAAATTCATTTTTATTTTCTGCCTTTAAAAAAGCAATTTAACTATCTAATTCTACTCTGGCTAAAGAATTTATTGCCTTCTGCTGGGAGGCTATAGCTTGAACTGTCTTATTAGTCACTAATATAGTAAAAAATTTTCATGGTTATAAGAGAAGACCTTGAAACCATAAGGTCGCAGTTGGCAGCTACTAGCAGATATTTTGTGGAGAAGGCGATGGCACCCCACTCCAGTACTGTTGCCTGGAAAATTCCATGGACGGAGGAGCCTGGTGGGCTGCAGCCCATGGGGTCACTAAGAGTCGGGCACGACTGAGCGACTTCACTTTCACTTTTCACTTTCATGCATTGGAGAAGGAAATGGCAGCCCACTCCAGTGTTCTTTCCTAGAGAATCTCAGGGACGGGGGAGCCTGGTGGGGGGCCATCTATGGGGTCGCACAGAGTTGGACATGACTGAAGTGACTTAGCAGCAGCAGCAGATATTTTGAGAATGGCTGGTGGTGTCCTTAAGTCTAATACAGTTTTTGAAAACTCAAGTTCTCGGTAATATAGGAACATATCGGAACCCATATCTATAACGGCTGTACGGCTCTATCGGATTCCGAAACCTCAGCTACTCTAAAAAAAATTCACCCTTGCGTTCAGATGTTTCGCTGCGTCAACTTAGTCACATCTGGTTAGCAGCCCATCTGACACGAAGGCAGGCAGACAGACTGATTAAAATCAAGGTGATTTTGGAAAAAGGGAATCACTGCAATCCTTTTAATTTTTTGGCTTCAGAATTGGGACAGGGAAGTGTTTCATTTTGCCTGGGTTGGACTGGGATGGCCTCTCTCCCTGCCAAGTCCTTGGTGTGCCAGATGGAAATACGAAGGGTTGGGCAGGGTCCAAGTGGTGAGAGGCCAGAACATGACAGCTCTCGGAAAGTGCTTTACCTCTCACAGCCCGCTGAGGGGCAACTCAGCACCGTCTGTACCCCTCTCAGGCTTGGGAAAGAGCCTTTCAACGTTTGAGACTGGGAGGAAGTCAGCCCATCATCCCTTGCTCTGGTCATACCTCTAATGGGTAGCAAACTTTGAGGGTCTTCCTTGTCACCAGGGAAATGTTACAAAGCTCCCAGGACAAAGTTGGTTGCTTAGCACAAAGGACTGACTTTGCCTTTGGACAGAGCAGGTGCTCTCCTCTATGGGCTATTCGCTGGATGACTGAGAGGTGTTCTTACTTGACTACGTACACTTGCAGACACTTCTTTAGAGATTCACTTTCTTTCTGTTAAAAAGGATGGGATGGGCACTGTGTCTCTCAACAACCATTTCAATGTTTCTTGTGTGCCCTGTTGTACTGCAGCTGGAAAACTATCAGCTTGCTTTCCCAGCCTTCCTTGCAGTAGGGATTTGGATGTGGTTTGGGTTTCATCAGTTGGATGTACTTCAAGGAGACTTAAATTCAGACATCAGCTCCGAGGGTAGAACAGTGGTGGTGCAGGAAGCATTGGTTTTGCTCATGAGAGCTCAGCAGGCGAGGCTTTGCTCCAGGGCCAGCTGTCCTAAAGGGGCCCGTGATGCACAGATCACAGTGGGCCCAGTGGGACCTGGAAGCCAGCAGCAGAATAGCACCATCCTCTCATTCCAGGTCCCTGCCTGGGTCAGAGGTAGAAGTTCCAGGGGCGGCCCATTTTGCCATGGTGTTTGGAAGTCAGGCCCCACCCAGACCCCAGACCTCCAGTAATTTTGTAAGCATCCCGCTGGCTGTGTGAAACTTCTTTTTTCCCTAACACGGCCACAGCGATTTTTAAAAATCAACATTTGGACCTCAATCCAGCCATTTTATTTCAAAAATCTTAAGATCTTTTGGCTCACTAGATTTCATCCTTCACAATTTCTGTGATCTGTGCGTGGAAATGGTAGGAATTTCTATGGGATGGAAAGAAAGAGGGGTGGTACAGGGAAGAGATGAGCTGTGGAGTCAGAACACCTGGTTTTCACTTCTGCTCTGCCATTTACTAGTTCTGTGTCCTTGAACAAATTGCTTTCTCTCTGTGCTTTAGTTTCTTCTAAAACAGGAGAAATACTAAATGCCTTTCAGGAATGCTGTGAAAATAAGTAATATAGAGATATAGCATCTTCTGGGGCTTCCCCAGTGACTCAGTGAGTAAAGAATTTGCCTTCAATGCATTAGACGCAGGAGACACAAGTTTGATCCTGGGTCTGGAAGACCCTCGGAGGAGGACATGGCAACGCACTCCAGGATTCTTGCCTGGAGAATCCTGTGGACAGAGGAGCCTGGTGGGTTACCGTCCTTTGAGTTGCAAAGAGTCAGACATGACTGAAGCAACTTAGCACACATGCATGCATAACATCTTCTTATATATTAGGCACTCTATAAATGTTAGATATAATTATAAAAAACTGCATATATGTGTGAATATATAAAGAAGATCTGAAAGACTGCCAAAATGAGTGTGTGTGTGTGTTTAGGAGGATAGAGGTAGAATGGTAAGGGAGGATATGCACACAGAGAAGGCATCGGGAAAGGAATAAAACATTTCAAAGGGCTAGTAAGAGGCCATTGAAGTCCAGCTTTGTGGCCTTATAGACACTACCACATGCCATTTATTACTAAGGGACATAATTCTCTCACAGAGAAATGTTCCCTAATACTGTAGATATAATTAGCTTTCATATAGCTTTTGAATATGGATCCTATTCAAATCATGGTTCCAATCCTTACTTGCCCTATGACCAAGTTACTAAAAATTCCTTTGCTGTTGTAGGTTCATGTAAAATGGGGCTAAAATTAAGATCTCCCTGAATTTTTTGAGGTTTAAATGAGTTAACACATGTGAATCATTTAGAAAGGTGCCTGGCACGTAAAAAGTAATTGCTAAAGTTGCTATTGTTTTCATTGATTAATTATAATTTATCATTTAAATTATTTAAATGATAATTTAAATTATAAGGCATCAACCCTTACGTATGGGTCTATTATTGCTTGTGCTGTGTGTATATGTGCCTGGGTATTTGTGTATATGTTTAGCATCTATATATGGATATGTGTGCTTCCCTGGTGGCTCAGTGGTAAAAAAAAATCTGTCTGCCAACACAGGACACACAGGAGATGCAGATTTGATCCTTGAGTCAAGAAGATCCCCTGGAAGAAGTAATGGCAACTTACTCCAGTACTGTTGCTGGGAAAATCTCATGGACAGAGGCGCCTGGTAGACTGCATTCCTTAGGGGTGAAAAGAGTCAGACACAGCTGAGCGACCAAACACACACACACACAGACACACAACACATGTGGATATGTGTATGTGTATATGTTGGTATGTCCACATATATATTCTACATATATGTATATGAATGTGTGTGTTAGCTATATATGTATTATACATGTGATGTATGCTGTACTTGTATTTTCATGCATGCGTTAGTATTTAGATAGTGTATTTGTGTTTGGTACTGTGCGTATCTATCTATATATATGTATAATACCTTGGTTTGTATGTATATGTTTCACACAGTTGTACAAATATGTGTATATATTGGCTGCTACTGCTAAGTCACTTCAGTCGTGTCCGACTCTGTGTGACCCCATAGATGGCAGCCCACCAGGCTCCCCCGTCCCTGGGATTCTCCAGGCAAGAACACTGGAGTGGGCTGCCATTTCGTTCTCCAGTGCATGAAACTGAAAAGTGAAAGTGAAGTCGCTCAGTTGTGTCCGACTCTTGGCGACCCCATGGACTGCAGCCTACCAGGCTCCTCCGTCCATGGGATTTTCCAGGCAAGAGTACTGGAGTGGGGTGCCATTGCCTTCTCCGTATACATTGGCTATGTACATACACATATGTTCACATGTATGTACAAGAGTTGTGTATGGTTGTCTTGGATGTGCAGTATATAATCTGAAGAATGTCAGTTATATTACAGTCTGCACGAATGCACAGCCCTGTGAGGCAGCCCCGTGTGTGACTTATAGAATAGGAGACACAGTAAAGGCGTCATTAGTGGGCCTCATTCCCCTTTCAGGTGGAAATGCTGTACAAGAGCTCCAGATTTTCTCTCACCTTCCCACTCTGCTGGAAAGAACGGAAAAAAGTCAGGTAACACTAGCTTGTGCAACACACAGTTGCCTAAACTGCTTTATGCCTGTTTTGGTTGAACGGGTTTTACATTTATCATTTGTCACTGTTTGAATCTAGCACAGCTGGTTTGGCAATATAGGGAACATTACCACTTTGGAAAGCACACACCAGCCCTAAAGCAGCCCTAGGCCATTCTAGAGATCTTGGCAAGAGCATTTCCTGGCAGTTCAGGGAAGCCATGGGCCTTCCAGAGATAGGACCAGATATCACCCAGAACTTACTTCTCATTTGCCGAATGCAGTTATCATTAAAACCACAGGATTTTAGACTTGGATGGTACTTTGGGCACAGATCTTGAGCTTGTCTTTACCTGCCTCCATACTTGTCATGTGGATGGTACTGTCTTATCAGCAACATCGCTTCTACTTGAGAACCAGTCACTGAGAGCAATGACTTTTAAAATAAATGAATGCCCCCAAGGCTTTAGAGCCAAGGAGTTTTCCCATCATCCCACAGCCAGACAAGAACAGAGCTAGACCTCAGGGTCTTGAGATCTTAGCTCACACTTGAACCTGAGCATTTATATTTGCTTTTATTTCAGTTTTCAGGCATAGATCCTAGCCAGGTGCTCCTGAGGCCGTCTTCTTACGTTATAATTTCTCCATTCGATAGAGGATGAGATGTGCAGACCCAGGAGGAGTGGACTGCATTTTTCCAGTCTGCATTTCCCTACCCTGCTCTCTTCTTAGCTTTGGAGTTAATTCCTGCAGTTGAGTCCTGACATTAAAGAGAAGAAGCCTCTGTTAAAAACGTGTGTTGAGTGGGGTTCAAATGGTCCCTACATAATCTCTCTTGGCTTCTGAATACAATATCCTGGAAGACACGGAAAAATATGGGGACTATGACTGGCAGCCCATTGCTCAAACTGAGAGAAATTTCCACAGACTGCATAACTGAAGAACTGGGTTGAAAAACATAATCAGCAGCCCACTTGTACTTAGAAATCAGTTAAGATTGTCTTCCTAAGAGTAGGTGCTGAGCACCTTTGTGACCACTTCACCAGAATGTGAAATGCAAGATTGGTATCAACTGGAAAACTAGGTAACCATCTCCATTAGTGCTTGGCTCATGTATTAGTAATTTAATGTCACCACAATATAATCTCCTTTCTCGTTTTCATTATGACCCTTCCACTGAGAGATTGGAGCCTCCATGGATAGAGAGTGGTGGGGGTGATAAACTCGTGGGGTTCATGATCCCCTCCTTGGGGCTGACTCCATGAGTAATGGGCTGAAGGCAGGCTTTGAGAGAGATTTTTATTCACTCCATCTGTTCAGCTCGCCAGGGAAGCAGCCAGTTAGAGTAGGGAATGATGCCACCGAAGCCTGGCAGAGCTGCTCTTGAGGAAAAGTCCATTCACGACTGGAAGTTGGTCTGAGCTGCACACAACAGCCTATGGACCTGAGAAAGGATTTTCAATAAGGTCCAGATGGAACAGAGAATTGGATCAAGGACATTTCAAACTCCTTATTTCTTGGGAAATGCAGGCCTGGATATATAGCTCCTCATTTGAGTTTTAATAAAAAATAAGACAAAAACAATAGGAATATGTTTCCTATGAGACAGAACTTTCTACAAAATAAATGAGATGGTATATCATCCTAAAAATTCATAGGAGGTGTAGATTTATCAAAATTATTTACTGGAAGGACACAAGAAAAAATTTAATAATTATTTAGCTGCCTTAATAAAAATGTAGAAGATATGGCATCTGCACAACAAAAGCAGAAAATCAAGGAGAGAACAACCAGAGATGTCATCAGGGCAACTGATGTAATAAGATGAAAAAAATTTTAAATGAAGCAGAATTTAAATTCTTATTAGTGGCAGTAACATGAGGAATAGATATTACAGATATAAAATCAATGGTGTGGAAAGCAAACAGAGTAGCTCAGAATTGAGAGGAAAAGTACAATGAGATAATGAAGGTGAAAGATAAGGTGTTATTCTATATACATGCATATCAGATGATATATACTTGTATATCCATATATATGTGTGTATATTACAGATATATATATATGTTTATACATACATATATATAGGAGAATAGAGAACCAATTTAATCATTTTATATGATCCCAAAGATGTACCAGAACATTCCAAATAGAAGCACTAACTAACAATATATTTAAACTTAAAGAAAACTTTCCTAAGTTGAAAAAAGATTCATATAGGCTGATTGAAAGCAATCTATGTTTCAGAGATCATCAGAAGTGACCCTGATTCAGAGTCAAATTTTGAATTGAAAAGATACAGGAATAAAGCTTATGTAAGTCTGAAAAGGAAAAAGAGAGATTGCATGAAACAATGAATCAGCATGGCCTCTGACTTCTCTGCAATAATAAATGTCAGAAAACAATGAAAACCAAATGTTCACAACCTGGAGAGAAGACTGCAGCTCAGTCATTCTGGGATTATTTCCTTTCTTTTTATCAGGAGGTGGTCATCACTCCCTACCGTGCTCTCAAGCTCTCTGACTGCATGGCTCTTCTCCTAGGGCAGAGTCTGAGTCTGGGACATCATTGGAGTGGCACCTTACATGGAGAGACTCTCTAGAGATGCTTGGTTGGATGGAAAGGGGAAGGTGTAATGGCTTAAGCCAGAGCTCTCAGATCTGGTTGGCTGTGGCTTCCACCGCAGTTGGACATGTTCAGTTCAGTTGGATGTGGTTCCACAACAATTCTGTTCAGTTAGGAAGACTTCTCAGAATCATCCTTTTGCTTGAAATGTGTTAGTGCCCTCAGTTATTCTCAGCAGAAAGACCATGGACTTAGCAGTTACTGTTATGGTTGGCTGTGGCTTCCACCGCAGTTGGACATGTTCAGTTCAGTTGGATGTGGTTCCACAACAATTCTGTTCAGTTAGGAAGACTTCTCAGAATCATCCTTTTGCTTGAAATGTGTTAGTGCCCTCAGTTATTCTCAGCAGAAAGACCATGGACTTAGCAGTTACTGTTTAGTTGCTGTTGTCGTTGTTTAATCACTAAGTCGTGCTGACTCTATGACTCCATGGTGGTGGTGGGGGGGTGGGGCTGGGTAGCCCGTCGGGCTCCTCTGTCCATGGGATTTCCCAAGCAAGAATACTAACTAGAGCAGGTTGCCATTTCCTTCTCCAGGGAATCTTCCTGACCCAGAGATCAAACTCCAGTCTCCCTCCTTGCAGGCAGATTCTTTACCATCTTAGCCACCAGGGAAGCCGTGAAGCCACTGGAAATCAGATGTTGCACAGTCTAGCTCCTACCTACCTCCCTACCACAGTCCCGCTCTCTGCTGCTGCCAGGCTGGCATTCTCAGAATTTCTGGAATGCACAGGCTGGCTGTAGGTCAGTTCTCCTATTATCACCACCATACCTCTTAGCACATCTGTGATGCTACATTTACTTCTCTTATTAGTGAAGCACTCGTCCCCTCAATTAGCTCCAAGGTCCCTAAGGACAGTCTGTGTGGATTTTTCCTATCATTTTATTCCCAGCCCCTGGCACAGTCTGATCTGGAGTAGGTCCTTCATCATTATTTGCTGAATACATGGACATAGGGCCAAGCTTAGAGGCCTGATTTGACCTGTGGCATCTTAAGGTATTTTCTTTGCCTCCAAGAGGCTAGTTTTGTTTACCAGTCAAGTGAGAACTATGTCTAAGTCACAGAGTTGTTCTGGAAAATGATTTAGACAATGAAAATGAAGGTATTTTGTAGACTACATTCTATAAGAGTAAATTGCGATTTTTGATTCTGTTGATTTATTATTATTCTAGAGCAGATGTGATCAGGGCTTAAAAAGAAAAAGAGAGAGAGAGAGATAAAATTCATTGTTGGCCCCAAAGGGAGACTTTTCCTTTTTTCTATTCTCTTTCTTCATTCAGTGAGTCTCCTTCTATTGTTTTGCTGTCACAGCCTATATTAAGTAAAGGATCTGACACAAACCATTTACATCCATGTCAGTTTAAACACTGGGAAGATTTGCATTTTGAACATGATCTCTGATTGAAGAACAAAAGGCTTTGTCGATTTTTAAATAAATGGCAGGCATCAGGAGAAAGGGACTGATCCCCTAGGGGTGGGTCACTGGAAACAATAGCAGAGAAGCCCACTCTTCCTGCCAGGAACCCTACCATCTCCTCTCTCTGCCACTGAGCCCCACCATTCACACTGATGTCTCCTCTGTTGCTGAGGGGGCTTATTCCTGGTCAGTATTCTTCTGGAATTCCATCATCTTTACTCATTTCAATTGAGAATACAGTGTTTTGATTTTGAGAACTTTGGAGGACGGTATGCTTGTTTCTGAAGAAATTGGAGTTTCTTTCTTGGTCCTGCAATCTCCAGAATCTCTGGGATACGGAGAACTAGGAAGCAGAGGACAGTGATAAGTGAGGGAAGAGACAACTATCACTGCTATTTTGGGCTATGCTGGGAGAAAACCTTTCGGAGTGGTTATTAGTGTTGACATATTGGTTGTCACTCACTGATCATAAGTGCCTGTGGTGATTTTCTTAGGATAAGTGCTGTGATGGGAGGCATCGCAGGGCATGAATGAGGATATTTCTTACAATCTCTGACTTCAAGGAGTTTATAGTTTAGTGGTAGGGATGAGACATACACACAAAAAATTGAAGGATAATACAAGTAAGTTTAAGCACCCCAAGAATCAAGCGGGACAGTGAGGGTTCCAGGGGCTTGGGAAGGGAGAACCCACTGTCGGCTGTGGACTGGATGGTCAGAGAGAGCTAAGTGACTGGCTGAGGGGGGCTTGATATGACTCGAAAGGAGGATGAAGAAGGGTAAATGGTACTCATGTAGGTAGAAACGGAGGGGATAGTGGGAAGAGACCATTTCAAGGGGTGAAACAAAGCCCACATATCTTTTCTAAATTTCTGGCATAATTAATGCCCCATGATGTCAGGGCTTGTCCCTAAAAAGGCTGCAGGCGGAAGTGGAACGTGGTGGGGGCAAGTTCATCAGTCATAGGACTTGCAGGCTCAGCCTGAGGGCCCACATGCGAGAGAGGAGGATGGCGGCCAGGCTCACCCGCGTACAAGTGAGGACACTGAGGAATCAATGGAGAGGCAGAAGCCGAGGTGATGCTTGCCTCCACACAATTCTCAGGCACTGTCTTCCCTAGACCAGTGCTGCTTCCCTCCATGTGTACTTCAGCAGCTGCCATAACTGGAGAAGAGGAAAATGCAGTACATCTGGTGATAACCTGGAGGAAGGAGAAAGCAGGATTCCCTCCAGCCCATGTGAGCCGACTAACGACCCATAGACATGCTGGAACCAGAGAGGCCAGCCCTGCTCAGTTCCATCATGTGATTCATTTCCTCCCCAGATGGTACATTAGAGCAGGCTCTGGAGCTTTCAGCCAAATGGCTGCGGCGCTGCCACCAGGGGTCTGGCTGTGCTGGACTGACCTGTGGGTTTTCCTTGCTTGCCCCAGGCGGGCCCGAAGTTCATAATCCCAGCGCTCCCGGGTTCCGAAATGCCTGTCGGGCCTTCTGTTATGAACCAGCTCCTTGGAAGGCTGAGGTCTGTCTCCTGCAGTGCTGAGAGCACAGGAACACGGTTCCGTAGAGTGGCTTTGCTGCCATAAGATATACATTGACCATCGATGTTCAGTCCTGGGAGAAGGGAAGCCCCTGCAGGATTCCAGATGCCAGAAAGGAGCTGAGCTTCACTGAGCAAAGAGTGTCAGGAACATGGCGGGAAATTCTCCATGCGCTTCAGCAAATTTTTAAGTCCCAATACAGTGTTGGAAAAGGAAATGGCAACCCAGGCAACCCACTCCAGTATTCTTGCCTGGAGAATTCCATGGACCAGGAAGCCTGGTGGGCTACGACAGTCCGTGGGATCCCAAAGAGTCGGACAGGACTGAGCACACAGCACACAGTGTGGCATGGTGTTGAAGAGCAGGTCTCTAGAATTTATTCATCTTGCCTGACTGAAGCATTACCCCCATCAAACAGCAGCTCTCCATATCTCTAGCCCTCCTGGTGCTTGGCAACCACCACTGACTCTCCGCTTCTCTGAGTTTGACTCTCTTGTGCTGTTCTGTGCCAAGTTGCTTCAGTCATAGCCAACTCTGTGACCCTATGGACTGTAGCCCCCCAGGCTCCTCTGTTCATGGGATTCTCCAGGCAAGAACACTGGAGTGAGTTGCTGTGCTCTCCCCCAGGGATCGAGCCCATCTCTTACGTCTCCTGCATTGGCAGGTAGGTTCTTTACCACTAGTGCCACCTGGGACGCTCCTTGACTCTTTTAGATGCAGGTTTTTTGTGTGAGCACACAGAACATTAGACCCAGTAGGTAGTACTTAGACATGAAGCTGAGTGCACTTTTTTCTTTCTCTTTTTTCACTGTGGTAAAAAACTCATAACATAAAATTTATCATCCTAACTGTTGCTGAGTGTTCCGTTCAGTAGTATTAAGTGTATTCACATTGTTGCAAAACATCTCCAGAACTTTCTCATCTTGTCAAATTGAAGCTCTCTACCCATTAAACAACTGCTCTTTCTTTCTTTCCTGCAGTCCTGGCAACCATCATTCTACTTTCTGTTTCTATCAATTTGACTACCTTCGATCCTTCATAAGTGGAATAATATTGTATTTGTCTTTTTGTGACTGGATTATTTCCCTTAGCCTAATGTCCTCAATGTTCATCCATATTGTAGTGTGTGATGGGATTTCCTTCCTTTTTAAGGCTGAATAATATTCCATTTCATGTATATTCCACATCTTATTAATCCATTCATCTGTCAATGGACATTTCAGTTGCTTCTACCTCTTGACTCTTGTGAATGATGCTGCTATAAACATGAGTGTGAAAATATCTCTTTGTGATCTTGCTTTTGCTTCTTTTGGGTATATAACTGGAGTGGGATTGCTGTATAACTAGTTTTGGTGAGGAGATGGAGAAATTGAAACCCTTGTGCACTGTTGGTGGGAATAGAAAATGGTGCAACTGGTATGGAAAACAGTATGGAGGTTTTTAAAATTATTAAAACTAGAACTGTCATAGGGTCTCAGTTCACTTTAACACAGCAACATGCAGACCAATCCATGTGTTTTCTCATTAATTGGATGTTGAGCTAGATGCTCCTGTGATAAAGATAAATCTCAACATATTTAACTGAGCAAGCATAAATAGGTTAAAACAGGAAGATTCCAAAATGTAGAGATTACGGCAACCCACTCCAATATTCTTGCCTGGAGAATCCCAGGGATGGGGGAGCCTGGTGGGCTGCCATCTATGGGGTCACACAGAGTCGGACACGCTGAAGTGACTTAGCAGCAGCAGCAGCAGTACTTGCTACCAGGAAGAACAGAATTATAGCACCACAAATAATGACAAACCTTATTCTCAACTTCTCTGCTTAGGCTATAATCACAAAGCAACCACCATAGGTGTGCACAGACAGCTGTAAGTTGTTTCCGTAATATTTGTAAGGGTTCCATACTATAAATACCCAAATTATCAAATACAGGATTTCGTAAATTATGGTAAGCCAACAAAAAGGACTGCTGTGCTGACATAGAAAACAAACTAATTGTTACCAATGGACAGCAGGAAGGAGGGAAGGGCAAGACAGGGGTTGGGGATTAAGAGGTACAAACTATAATATATAAAATAAGCTACAAGGATATATTGTACAACACGGGGAATAGAGTCAATGTTTTATAATACCCATAAATGGAATATAACCTTTAAAAGTGGTGGATTACTATATTGTGCACTTGCAACTTATATAATATTGTACATCAACTATACTTCAATTAAAAAGATAACTTATATTCATAAGGGGCTTCCCTGGTGATATAATATATAAAATAAGCTACAAGGATATATTGTACAACACGGGGAATAGAGTCAATGTTTTATAATACCCATAAATGGAATATAACCTTTAAAAGTGGTGGATTACTATATTGTGCACTTGCAACTTATATAATATTGTACATCAACTATACTTCAATTAAAAAGATAACTTATATTCATAAGGGGCTTCCCTGGTGACTCAGACAGTAAAGAATCTGCCTGCAATGCAGGAGACCTGAGTTCAATCCTTGGGCCTGGAAGATCCCTTGGAGAAGGAAATGGCAACTCACTCCAGTATTCTTGCCTGGAAAATCCCATGGACAGAGGAACTGGGCAGGCTACAGTCCAGGGGGTCACAGAGAGTCGGACATGACTGAGCGACTAACACATAATGTAATTATTCATGAGAGGGCTACTGTGCTGTCATTATGAGATGGGTGACTAGAAATATTACAGACAAAGTATTCATGATTATATCTTTCATTGAAAAAACAGTTTCTAAAAGGATATGTTCCACTGATTCAATTTGGAGGATATATGTATTTGGAAGATATTCATAAAAATGTGAATTGTGGTCAAAACTGCAGTGTTATATAACTCAGGCGGTATTATGTAAAACACAGCCTTGGAGTTGTGCAATGCAGTAGAGCAAATCTCTTTTACAATGGAGCCAAGCAAGGAGACAGGAGAACCAGTTTCAGATTTTCCACAAAGGCAAGGGGCAGGGGTATTTATGGGATAAAGATTGAAGAAGCAGGGTCATTTGGGGTACGCAGAGGTGGGGAAAGGTGACTGGAAAAAAGGTGTAGTAATCTTCCTTCTGCTGGCACCTAACAAGCTGTAGGCCTCTGCACATTGAAAAATGGAGGAGCTTAGCACCATCTGAGGGTGGAGTTTTCTGCCCTCTGATATCAAAAGGTCACAGATTATATGTGCATGCCCAGTTGGAGGAGTGGGTGGTTCCCATCCAGTCTTAACCAGCTCAATTCCAACTAGACACAGTTGACTCTGTTTCTGGAAAACAACTCAGGCAAACATCTTATTGTGTAGGCTATGGGCAGCTTGGAGGAATTGCAAGTCTTAAAAACGACCTTGATTAGTGAAGGCAGGTGAAGTGGATTTGACTAATGGGTTATCCACGATTTCAACATGACTTAATTTTTTCCTAATGATAAAGATGATACAAAGTGGCACATGAAGGGAGTATGCACTGAACCCAGGACCACGTCAGGCACTAGGGACAGTATCCTAAAACCAGAGATGTCATCCTTTTTCCGCTATACTGTGAAGTGAGCAGAGATGCTCACACTTAATTGTGCATCAGAATCACCTGGAGGACTTGGTAAACCATTGCTGGGCCCCACCCTCAAAGCTTTTTAGCCGTCTGGCGTGGGGTCAGGAGAACAGTGCAGTTCTGACAACGCTCTGCTCTCTCTGTAGCTGGCCCCAAGGTTGCACTTCGAGCACCACTAAAGATGAGTGAGATTTGGTGGAAAAGGGCCCCAGGCACACTGGGTCTTAGGTCTGTTTTGGAATGTTGGTGGTGACAGTTACTTCTGAAGCCTTAACTCTGAACTCAGTCTTCCGCAAGCTCTTCGGTTAGCGCCCCAGGCCATGGAGATGCCTGTCCCCGACAAGGTAAACTCACACAAGGCAGAAACAGAACTTTCAACATCTTTTCTAGGCCCAGTGCTAGAGAAACTTTACAGATACTCAAAAGGTTTTTTTGACTGACTTGTTCATTTTGGGCTTCTGTTTCCTTCTCTCCAAAGTGATGGAAACACAGTAATTCTCCATGGCAGGTCCAACATGAGAAAACAGAATGTATTTGGGAGATTATAAAAAGACTTGTTTGGAAAAATATTTCAAGTTTCTTGTCCATTTCAAAGAAAAATCTGCACCTTTATGTATACAATTTCTACTGAGTTATGTAAATTGATTGCTTAATTCCTGTAAGAACTCAAATGAGGCCTTAGACAGTGGAGTTCTCTTGTACTTAAATCGAGTGTATATATTACCTAAGATTTATCTTAGGCAGATTTGCATACATTATGCACTTTGTTAACATACCGCCATTTACCTGTACAGTCAGTCAGTTTTTTGGACAAAGTCATTCATGAAGACTTCAGGATATATCCTAAGGGTGAGAGTTATTCTCTTTTCTCTGGAGGTGTAAAATAAAGGGTACCTAGTGGCTGTGCCGGGGAAGGCAATGGCACCCCACCCCAGTACTCTTGCCTGGAAAATCCAATGGACGGAGTAGCCTCGTGGGCTGCAGTCCATGGGGTCGCTAACAGTCGGACAGACTGAGCGACTTCACTTTCACTTTTCTCTTTCATGCATTGGAGAAGGAAATGGCAACCCACTCCAGTGTTCTTGCCTGGAGAATCCCAGGGATGGGGGAGCCTGGTGGGCTGCCGTCTATGGGGTCACACAGAGTCGGACAAGACTGAAGTGACTTAGCAGCAGCAGCAGTGGCTGTGCTGGGATAGGTTGAAGGCTTTAATGATGGCGCTTTGTGTTCGTTTATTGCTTTGCTTTTCTAAAACACTTTACTGTTTTTAAAGTGCTTTCAAATTGCTTCATTTTCTCAGCCAAATGAGGTAGGCTGGGTTGTATGTTATTCATGCCTACTTTTACAGATTAACAAACTTGAGACTCGAAGTGGTTGTGCTGCCTAAGACGGAATTTGACTTGGTTGAAACCTGGCTGCTTTCCCTCGAGGGTTTTTCTTCCAATACGTGCTGCTGCTTGTTAACCTATTGTATATATTAGTTGCTCCTTCATGTCTGACTCTTTGCGAACCCATGGACTGTAGCCTACCAGGTTTCTCTGGAATTTTCCAGGCAAGAATACTGGATCAGATAGCCAGTCCCTTCTCCAGAGGATCTTCCTGACCCAGGGATTGAACCTGGGTCTTCTACATTGCAGCCAGACTCTTTACCGTCTGAGCCTTCAGGGAAGCCCCTGCTAACCTGTTGGTCACCTTTTGTTTTGAGTCTCTAGGGGAGTAGGGGGAAGGCAATGGCACCCCACCCCAGTACTCTTGCCTGGAAAATCCAATGGACGGAGGAGCCTGGTGGGCTGTAGTCCATGGGGTCGCTAACAGTCGGACAGACTGAGCGACTTCACTTTCACTTTTCTCTTTCATGCATTGGAGAAGGAAATGGCAACCCACTCCAGTATTCTTGCCTGGAGAATCCCAGGGATGGGGGAGCCTGGTGGGCTGCCGTCTATGGGGTCACACAGAGTCGGACACGACTGAAGTGACTTAGCAGCAGCAGCAGCAGGGGAGTAGAGAAGACAAAGCATTGCCTCTTGAAAAGCTTTAGAACTGTCTTGGTAGCACTGCATACGCAGCATTGCTTCTGACTGTCATAATTTTAAGAAAAAAACAAATGTCGACTGTGTTGACTTCTGTTGCTTGAAAGACAAAGTTGGAAACATCATAGAATTGTGTAACAGAGCATAATTGTGTAATTATAGAAACAACTCTCAAATGAAATCATCCTAAACATCAAACTAGAAACAGCCTAATGCTTTCTAATTCAGGTGGAAAGGGATTCTACATTTAGGGAAAAGATCTTTTAATTGCATTATTTGGCACTCTCCTCTTCCCATAATCTGCATCTTGGGAATCTGGGTGATTTACTGGCAAGAGATCTGCAAAGCCAAGGCCAAGTGTTCAGCCGGGAGACGCAGGCATGCGGGGGCAGCCTGACACTGTTTGGATTCTGCTTAGTCATAGTTTATATAAAGTGTGTCTCCACCTTGAGTGGAGAAAAGCCTAGGGAGGCAGCTCCTTAGAGGAAGATAGTCAGTTTTCAAGATGCCTTTGACAGGGGGAGCCTTGACAACTCTGTAAAGCATTTCTGGAGGATGCTTGCAAGCATGCTGGTGCATCTCCAGAGGGAAGTATTTCATGGCAGACACCTTTATCTTCAAGTTGTGAGGGGAAAAATTAGAGAAAATACCAAGTCTGTTATCTTAGGTTCCCCACAGGGCTTGATGTTCAAATGCCAGGGACTGAGTTCTGAAGCTCAGGTCAGAAAGATCTATAGTGGGCACTAATACATGTCAGCCTGAGATGGTACCCCAAAGCAGGGCAGGGGGTCAGACTCCCAGCCAGTTTGCTGTCTACACAAAAGAACCCAAAATAATGTGCAACTTTTCCCCCCAGTGGAGAAACCTCTGTGCAGCTTGAGGCCTAGTCAGTAACTGAGGGCTTTGTCAATAAAAAAATCTGGATTCGAGTAAGCAGTGACTTTATTCAAAAAGGCTATTGCAAGGGGGTGCACGCACAGATCTCAGGATCTACAAGCATCTCAAAACCAAAACAGGAAAAGCCTTTTCTTTTATAGGGAGGGGAAAGCAGGGCTAGGAGAACTTTGAGGGGAAATAAGGCAAGCGACCAGGGGGCAGACAGACATGGGTTGGGGCACGACCAGGAGGCATGACAGACATGCATTTTATTGCAAGCTCTTTCTCAGGCTTGGGTTCAAAGTTCAGAGGCTTGTGAGGAGGAGAGAGGCCTGATGAAAGCTTGGTCGGGCCAAGTCAGTGGGTAACTATTGGGCAATGCTGAACACTTGGTCAGATTTAGGCTCTCTGGACCACTGTGGTGGGATGTCAGTTTGGCAATGGTTCCTGAATGTGGGCCCAAGACTGGCTGCACCTGGGGGCTTATCAGAAACACAGATCCCATGGGTCCATGTTTGGGAATCTGTATCTTAACAATCTCTCCTCATTTTGATGTATATTCAAGTTTGGGCACAAACTGTGTCATGAACAACAAATTTAATCAGGCCTGATTTAGAGCTGTGATACTTGTCAGCTGGATAAATCAATTGCTCTTAGCTTCAGTCTCCCCATCTATGAAATGGGAATAATACCACCTACTTCTAAGAGACACTATAAGGATTATGTAATGCTAATGTGAAAGATCAACAAGAAAAAGGGAAGAAAATTTTAAGCACTAAGTTCTTGCCGTAAGGTAATATTCTGGAATCAGTTGCTGATTTGGTTGACTGGGGTTTTGTTTGCTTCTGTTTAAAAAGAAAAGTTTCCCACCCCTTTCAGCTAGCAGGCCCAGACCCATTACCTCCAGCTGTGAGCAGCTAGCCACTTTACCCAACACGCTGTAGGAGGAGAATTTTTTAATATGTATTGCAATGCCATACAGATTGGGAATATTACTTGGACAGGTCTCTGAGATTTTATGATTCTAGAGTGCTTCAAGGATCAGAATCCATCTTCTGGGACCTGTCCAGTATCCTAGCAACTCTGTACTTTGTGTGTAGGATTGTAAATCCAGGATTGACTTGGCTAGAAAAACAGTGTACCCAGAGCCATGATTTCTTCTGGACACAGAGCGTGCCGTGGGTAATAGAACCTTGGCAGTGAGATGATGGAGTTAACACCCTTTAGGAAGTATTTTTTGCTGTGGCTCTTGTTATTAGTTTTCATATTGGCTTGTTTTTTAGATACTCAAATTGTTTTAAAACAGAAATGAGAGAAAGGCCTGATGTCATGGCAGGAAATTTGCAGACTGGGGGTTTGACCCCAGCACTTTCTACCACTGATTTGCTTATAGTCTGGACTTGCTCCAAACCTCCCCTGACTGGTGTCCCCACTGTGTGTAAAGGGGACAAAATCTCAGGAAACCACAGGAACAAATATCCTCCCAACCGTGATACTGTGTATCTGCCTGGTGTATATCATTCTTCCTTCTCTCTCTTTATCCCCATCCCTTTCCTTCTGCTCCCTCCAAACAGTTCTCCAAACGGTTTGGTGCCAGCTCTGTGCTAGAGAGACACTGTATCAGATCCCAGACTATAAAGAGAAAATCCAATACCAACTTTCTAAGAACTGCATCTAGCCACAGTTTTGAATAGAGTTTGGAGTATGAATTTGCATGGCCTTACCTTCCCAAGGAAAATTGGTTCCAGATGAAAATAATATTGAGTTAAGGACCAGAAGTCTATATGTGTGGGGTACAGAGCTCTCTGCTAACAGCCAAAGGACCTGGATCCTGCCACTTAATAATTGTCAAGTGGGTTGCTTAGAATATACCTTTTGGAACAAGTATTTTGTATCTGAGAAGTGAATTGGGAGGATCTTATCAGAGGATCCAATGAGGTATTGTATGCAACTTGTTGAGGGTTTTAAGGTGCTTTATAGGAATAAACTATATTAGTAAGGGCCCCAGCTCATAGCAGCATTCATGAGAGCCAAAAGGTAAATCAGCCCATATGTTCATCAACTGATGAATGGATAAACAAAATGTGATCTGTCCATACTATGTAATATTACTCAGCTGTGAAAAATAATGAAGTGCTACTAAGTGCTACCACATGGGTGCATCTCAAAAATCATATGCTATGTAGAAGCAGCCAGGGACCAAAGATTGCATATTTATATGATTTAATTCACATGATATACCCAGAATAGTTAAGTCTGCAGAGAAAGCAGGCTACTGGTTGCCAGGGATTGGTGGGAGGGGAAACGGGAAGTGACTATCGAGTGGGTACAGGGTTTTCTTCTGGAGTGAGTGGTGAAAGTGTCTTGGATCTAGATGTGATGGTCACATAACATTGTGGGTGTTCTAAACGCCACTGAACTGTATATTTAAAAATAGAGTCATTGTATTTTATTTGAAATTTACCTTAATTAAAAAGGATGGAAAAAATGAAGGCACTGAGACTCCTTGTTCTTTAGAATCCTGAATATCTCATGACAGTATGTAATTTGCTGTTGCTCTTAGTGATGGTAGATCTGGGTAAGAAGTTATAGGAGTTCCTTGTCTGCTGGTGGATCCACTTTTATTGGAGCAGGGAAGAAAATGTTCCCTGAACCTTGTATTACCAGAACCAGCTTCTATTTCAGGTAATGGCTTCCTTAAGAGTCTAAAAAACCCACTTTTGTTAACAAAGTGAGTCATACTTTCAGCAGCTTGGGAGTTAACTTGGTATTAAGATTGTTGCTTCCAACATTTTAGCTTTTTTTTTTTTTTTTTCCTGTTTTATTTACCAGGTGAATTATTCCCTGCTTAGCTGAAAATAACCTCCTTAGTTTCATCTCCTGATATGAGTATCGCTATTTCATTACTCTGCCTTGTAGATCAGGAAGTCAGTCTCTGAAGAGCAAATATAATTTAATGGACTCTCAACTGGAGACTTCACTAAGGTGAGAAACTGGCATAACAGTCCGCTAAATGATGACTAATGACCTCTGAATATATGTACATGCTCCCAGAGTCTTCTAGGGTCTCAAATGCTCACCTGGAATCAAGATATTTATTAGGGAAACCCACCTCCCTGCTGAGTCCCCATAATCAAACTATATTTTTATCACTTTGGAAGCAAGCCATCTAGTCATTTTATACATGGTTTATTTTCTGCTCTCCAGGGAGCTGATTATGTTTTGCTAGGATTGTCCTTTTCTCCTGGAGTGCTTTAAAAAAAAAAAAAAAAAACCCTCTAATGCCCAATTTATCAGATTTTGTGTTTTTAAAAATTTCTTTTGACTTAAAAAAAAAAAAAGAGCCAGTGTCTACTAGAATTGCAGTTAGCAGTAGCACTCATGGGTAGGATGAATCATATCAGAGAGGTTTCTAGTTATTTCCAAAGAAGTAGCAATCTTGGTCAGGTGCTGATTTGTTTTCTGTGTAATTCAAATAAATCCCCCAGTCTCATGTGGTCCAGAAACAAAAGAACAAACTAATTTCAGAAGATTTGAATATTTTTGTTGTTAAAACCGCATGCTTTTAGGAAGGGTGGTATAGATATTTTAGGGAAGATCCCCTGGAGGAGGGCATGGCAACCCACTCCAGTTATTCTTGCCTGGAGAAGCCCATGGATAGAGGAGCCTGGCGGGCTACATCCCACAGGATCAAGCAGAGTTGGACACGACTGAAATGACTTAGCACGCTTAGATATTTTACAGAGGCTTCCACCCACAAGGCTTCCTAGAGCTTTAGCAGTGTTTCTTTATGGTTTCCAGTTTGCGACAGTGACAGAAAATTGCTCCCCTCTCTGTGTGACAACTTTTCACTGTTGTGGTGTCTCCAGTCCTTCCTCTCAGCTTCTCCTGTGCTGTGAGCCCCCATCAATGTCCTCTCCTCTAAAGCCTCTCTTTGCTTTCAGGACCGTCTCTCTGAAAAGTGGGCAGGATGTGCCTTGACCTGTCCCCCATCCCATGGTGGAGGCCTGTCTTCCAACCCTGAACCCAGGCTGGTTCCCCAGGCAGTTAGAACTGGCTCCGCCTCTCCCCTAAGATGCACATTTACATCTGGGACCTGAAGCTGCTAGTGAGAAGGGCAGAGGGAAGAGAGCCTCTTGTTTCTATTTGCACGAGGTGGTGCCAGTGGTAAAGAACCCACCTGCCAATGCAGGAGACGTAAGACTTGGCTTTGATCCCTGGGTTGGGACGACCCATTGCTAAAAGAAGTGGCACCCCACTCCAGTATTCCTTCCTGGAGAATTTCATGGACAGAAGAGCCTGGAGGGCTACGGTCCATAGGGTTGCTAAGAGTCAGACACAACTAAAGCAATTTAGCATGCATGCAATGACACAACTGCTAAAAATTCTTTAGGATAGAGGGGAGGCAAAAACGAATTGCCCTGGAGGGTCGTGGAAAGTTTCACATGGAAACTTACCCCTCAGGAGCAGAGGGGTCAAGAGTTTCAGAGTCAGGCAGATTGGGGGTGGGGGAGTTCATTTATTAGCTGTGTGACCTTGGCAAAGTTCACTACTTGAAGCACCAGAGTTCTCTTCAAAATGGGCCTCATCAGAGGATGTATCCTACAGGGATGACCCAGATCTCACAGAGCAGAGGGCCCTGTCTTCTGCCCCATTTGACTTTCGTGCTTCTGGGTCTTTGTGGAGCCTTGCCCTCTGAGTAGGGGCCAGGAGAACTGGGAGTCATCTGGTCTGGTGAGCCCCTGAAAGGCTGGTTACCTTCACTCTTCAGGCCTGTGGGGATGGATTTGTCATTCCATCCCTAGTAGTAAAACAGGTGGGCTAGAGTATAAATGGCCGGCCACTTGCTTTGTTAGTAACTCGATAACATCTCCATGTTGATGACTTTGGTTTCTCCTTAGTGATTTTCTATAAGACCATTAAATGAAAAATGATATCATTGGTATCTGCTAAGAAGCATAGAGGGCTTCCCTGGTGGCTCAGAGGTTAAAGCATCTGCCTGCAATGTGGGAGACCTAGGTTCGATCCCTGGGTCAGGAAGATCCCCTGGAGAAGGAAATGGCAACCCACTCCAGTATTCTTGCCTGGAGAATCCCATGGATGGAGGAGCCTGGTGGGCTACTGTCCACGGGGTCGCAAAGAGTCGGACACGACTGAGCGGCTTCACTTCACTTTAAGAAGCATAGAGTTGATACATTCAGCATCATTCAGCCAACTTGACAGTAGGGGTAGCAGCAAGCCCAAGGAATAAAAAAATGCAGTGATGACTAAAGAGGAAAGGGATTCAGGCTGAGTCACTGGAACCTCTTTCAAAGAAAGAGCTCTAGATTGCCAGGCTGAGCCCGAGGGGGAGGAGAACCCAGTGTCTGACATGTATGGCCAAGACTAGCTGAGTGACTGCCAGGGCCCAGAGAAACATGAATGAAGGGCCTTCTTTTCTGTCTGTAAGCTCCATGAGGATGGAGCAAGCAAGGATGAGCTCATAAAAAAGCTAGCGTGAAGTATCGGAGGGAGCAAGGAAGTCTCGTGTAGTTATTGACTTTACTACCATCCTCTCTGCTTACCTGGAACTCTATCAGGTGGGTTGGGAGCATGTTCTCTGACATAAAACCTTGTATAATATCCCAAGACTTTGGTTTCCTTCAAATTCCAGCAAGCACTGTAATCTAAGAAGTTTATAAAAGAATAGTAACTCTAAGTCTGAAAAGAAGATGATATAAAAATCCTGAGAAATCAAAGTGAATCTTTGTCTTTTGAAAGTCAAGGTAAAATTTGAGTGGGAGAAAATAAAAGCAAGGTTCATAAATAGGATTTGATTTTTAAACAGAATACTTCTTAATATCTTTAAAGCAGATGTCTTCTAGTGAAACAAGCTGTTGTTGAAGAACAAGGGTGTTAGTGTTGTCAGATCGCCTGGATAGAAAGATTTAACTTGAGAAGTTTCATTTTCATGACAATCATGGAAGAACATGCTCTGTTCTGGCTTCATTAGTCCAGGAGAAAGTAGCCTGGAAGTGTTTTCTTCTAGAAGTTTTATTCGTTGTTTTTGTATTCATTATGCAGATAGGTTTAATAAAGTGAATATCTCATGCAAGGATTCTTTTTTTTTTTTTTTTAACAGAGAATGTGTGCTGGTTTTAGCCACCTCATGACAATATGTGATGAGCTGCGGTTAGTTTCATTGGTGTTCTGTTTTATTTTTAAACTTTTGCTTGTGGGGCTCTCAAACCTGCATGATGAAGAAAAAGTATTTTGAATGTTATCAAAGAGTCATACAGTTTAAAGGTTTCTCCTGAGACTACACACTCTCTAATACAAAGTTCTCCTTGCTCTCTAACATTTCCTAAAGTAAATCGGAAGGCTGTAATGTCATTTGAGTGGCCTAATGATCCCCAATCTACCTCCTTGTAGAGATGTTAGAAAACTAGACTTTAAAAAATGTCCCATGAAAAAAGATGTTAAACTCTTTTATGAAATTTTTAATACAAAAACCAAACAAACATGTACTAAGAACACTTCAGATTGTGACCCAAATGATAAACCTGAATTTCTCCTCTGATGTCAGGGATACTCAGTGTGACGAAAGTGACCATAATGAGCTATTATTTATTCTAAAGTAGAATCAAATTGAATGAGGACAAGCTGAATTATGGAAAGTGCCAAGAGGCCTTCTGAGGATTTGCTAGTCATAGTGAAAGGCAAAGAAAGGACATAGAGGAAGCATTAGAAACACTGTTAAAATGTACAGAGAAATATTGCCTTCCATCTAATGGTCCAAGTAAGTCCTTCTCAGTGTCATTGAGACCCTACAGTTTAGGCAGCATGTTCAAAGAAAAGCAGAAATACGAGGTTTTAATATTTAAGATGAAAGCTCCATTTTGCTTGACGCAGGGAGGATGCTGAGAAATATTCAGAAAATTTGCCTATTTCTGTCAATGAACCAGCTTCATTAAGGCCTAGCAACAGGGGGTGATAAACTGAATGTTTCAGTTGCCCAGGAAAAGGGGGTTTTGTAGAATATGCCAAAATTGCAGATGCAGAGAGTGTGACCTGGAGGCAAAATGTGCTTGTTTTAAACAGGGCTTTCAGTGTTTGGTCAGCTTTCCAAAGGGATTTGATATTTTCCTTTCTACAGTGATAAAGTTTTTGCCTTTTTAAAAGGTAGAGCTAGTTAACCTTTTATGTTGTGGAAAAATAAAATATTTTTGCTTTGTGTGCATGCCTAGTTGCTCAGTCATGTGCAGCTCTTTGCAACCCCATGGACTCTAGCCCACCAGGCTCCGCTGTTCATGAATTCTCTAGGCAAGAATCCTGGAGTGGGTAGCCATTCCCTTTTCCAGGGGATCTTCCTGATCCCGGGATAGAATTTGGTCTTCCGCATTGCAGGCAGATTCTTTATTGTCTGAGTCACCAGGGAGGCCCAATTTTTGCTTTAACATACAGTGAAGTGAAGTGAAAGTCACTCAGTGGTAGCCATGGAATTCTCCAGGCCGGAGTACTGGAATGGGTGGCCATTCCCTTCTCCAGGGGATCTTCCCAACCCAGGAATCGAATCCAGGTGTCCTGCATTGCAGGTGGATTCTTTACCAGCTGAGCCACCAGGGAAGCCCTAACATATATTAAGATGTCAAAAAAATAAGGCTAACGAAATCTTAGTTTCATAGACCTGAGATCCTGGATCAAAGAAAGGTAGAACACATGGGTTAGGATGGCACAGCACCTTCTTTGGGTGAACTATGCCTTGAGTATGCTGAGTGTAGTGGAATAGAGAAATAGGTTAGTAACTAAGTTCTACTAGCAGAGGTGCAATTCCAGATACCGTCATGATATCATCATTGTAGCTATCCTTTTGGGGATTTTCTAGTCAGTCATTGAGCTAAGAAATATAGATACATATTTTACTCAAGTCCTAATAATTCTATGCGGAAGAATTATCACTATATTATATAAGAAATTGACCAGTGAGGTTAAATATCTTGCTTTAGTTCACATAGTAAATATAAGCTGGAGCCAGATGTTAATTTACATTTGTCTCCAAAATTTATACCACCTCTGATTGTTTTGAGGAATTCCAAAAATGCAGAATCAAAGCATACTCTTGGCCAACTAGGATAAAAGACACAGTTGAGCTTAGCTGGCAAATAGTAAGCACTAGTTGTTTTTTAGTCTAATATCTACTTTGCCTTTTTAGGAAACATATGCTCTAGTAGTCCGTTGAGAGAGCCATCTCTCTCCCCACTCTTAGTCTATATGTTTCAAAAGAAGTTGACGCCATACCTCATTTTAACAATGGAGCGTGAGACCTCGGCAGAGGTCAACCTACACATGCCATTCTGCTAGCCACAGTAGTTAGGTTAGAGATGGGTTGGCCAATCGGAGTTAATGAGACTCAATTCTGGGACATAGGTTATTGATATCACCAAAGCAGATTCACTCTTTCCTGTTAAACTTGAAGCTAGAAGCATGTCGACTAGAAATACTGTGATCTCTTACAGCCCCAGAGTGAAAGCCAACTGAAGACAGAACCAAGATAGAAAAAGGCAGAGAGTGGAAGGAAAGAAATTTGGTCCTGATCACCTTACTTGAGCTATGCTCAAAGCTGTACTTGAAACCAGTACTCTGGACTCTGTAATGGTCTTGGATTTGACTTTTCACTTGCAAGAAGTCGGGTTTCCAGTGTAATTAGAGGGCAGAAGAGCTACCCTTTTCTGTCCCATGGCAATCCTTTTGCTCTGGGTGTTGGGAACCCGCATCCTCAGTCTTCTCTGAGTAGCTCCATTCATCACTATTTTGTCCCCTTTCAGTACCTCAGTCAAAGCATTAATAAGTCTCTGTCTACTGGTTTTAATGTGAGTCTGTTATTTCAGTTCTCTTCCTGATTTTTTCTATTGGGTTAAGCAGGTTTCAGAGGAGATCTTACTGTTCTTGGAAAATTATCCCACCTAATTCTCTTTTTCCAACTTGTATTAAGCTTTCAATAAAGTTTCTCCAAAGCAAAATCAAGCAGAGACTCCAAGAAAGTTATTCCTTTCATTGGAAGGGGATCCAGATTTCCTGGAGGGCCATAGACTCTGCAACAGAGAGATGGGCTTATTTATTCATTCCACAAATGTTTATCATGCATCTACACTGCATCTGGTCCCATCACTTCATGGAAAATAGATGGGGAAACAGTGGAAACAGTGTCAGACTTTATTTTGGGGGCTCCAAAATCACTGCAGATGGTGACTGCAGCCATGAAATTAGACGCTTACTCCTTGGAAGAAAAGTTACGACCAACCTAGATAGTATATTCAAAAACAGAGACGTTACTTTGACGACTAAGGTCCGTCTAGTCAAGCTATGGTTTTTCCTGTGGTCATGTATGGATGTGAGAGTTGGACTGTGAAGAAGGCTGAGTGCCAAAGAATTGCTGCTTTTGAACTGTGGTGTTGGAGAAGACTCTTGAGAGTCCCTTGGACTGCAAGGAGATCCAACCAGTCCATTCTGAAGGAGATCAGCCCTGGGATTTCTTTGGAAGGAATGATGCTAAAGCTGAAACTCCAGTACTTTGGCCACCTCATGTGAAGAGTAGACTCATTGGAAAAGACTCTGATGCTGGGAGGGATTGGGGGCAGGAGGAGAAGGGGACGACCGAGGATGAGATGGCTGGATGGCATCACGGACTTGATGGACGTGAGTCTGGGTGAACTCCGGGTGTTGGTGATGGACAGGGAGGCCTGGCGTGCTGCGATTCATGAGGTCGCAAAGAATCGGACATGACTGAGTGACTGAACTGAACTGACACTGCATCAGGTGCTATTCTAGGCACTTCTGCATGGAGCTTATATCCTAGTGGGGGAAATGGCAAAGAGATGTATACTGGGGAGAGGGGCAAGGAGTGTCCCAGGCACAAGGAACTGTAGTTACATATCTGTCCTTGTCTATAACATTTTTTGAATATTTTCAAGGCCAAGTTCAAGTTAATGTAGTAATTGAAAGCAACATGTTGTGAAAAGATATGTAAGAGGTGGTTGATTGTTACTCATCAGGTTGTGAAGTAATTCTTATTTGAGTTTACTAACTTATTAAAGAATAAATATGATTGAAGCACTCAGCACATTGTGTGGCAGGAGCAGTTGAAAAGACGGGAAATTCTGGATGTAGGCCCAGTTAGACCATTAATGTAAGACTGGTAGATTTCATTTCATAGGTTGTAAAGCTGACTCAAAATTAAATGAAGATAGTAATACACTCACCTGACCTTTACAGTTGTTCTGAGGATCCAAATGAGGCTTTCACATAGATGGGAGGTATTGCTGCCATCTGAATGTTGATATACACACACACATACACATACACATAAGTGTGCATACATAAACATACATATATGTATCAAAAGATATAAAAAATGGAGAAAGGGGAAGGGAAGAAGGAGAGGAGGAGAGGGAGAGACTGAGAAACAGATTGCTTCTTGGATCCTGACCATCTTCTGTCCTTTCTTCCAGTCCCTTCTATGGTCTAACTACTTTTATTGCCTTTTGGATTCTCGAGGCACCCCTAGTTCCTTCTAGTAAAACTTTGCTTTGGTTTAAGCTAGCTGGAGTAGGCTTCAGTTCCCGGTAGACCAATAAAGTGATTCTCAGGAGAGGAGAATATTCTAGGATGGAGATATAAGGGTTGAATTAAATCCTAGATTTTGTATCAAATTAAAGACTCACTCCCACAGCCTCCTTGACAGATGGTGGTTTGGCTTCTGATTTAAACTTCTGGTATTAGAAAGGTCAGTATATGCTGAGGAGTTCTGTTCTATTGTCAAATGATTATATTTGGTTGTCTGAACTTTCTTCTATATTTTCAACCGACTGCTTATGATCTGTATCCAGAGTAGTACAAATTAATGCTTTTTCTTCAGAATGGCTCCTTAACTCTTGCTGAAAGTTACTGTACTTCTCATTTTTCTCATATTTGTATTTTCTTGTATTTTACACATTATATAATAGATGGGGCAAGTAGATTTGTTTAGTTCAGTTGCTCAGTCATGTCCGACTCTGCAACCCCATGGACTGCAGCATGCCAGGCCTCCCTGTCCATCACCAGCTCCTGGAGTTTACCCAAACTCATGTCCATTGAGTCAGTGATGCCAGCCATCCAACCATCTCATTCTCTGTTGTCCCCTTTTCCTCCTGCCCTCAATCTTTTGTAGCATCAGGGTCTTTTTCAATGAGTCAACTCTTCATATCAGGTAGCCAAAGTATTGGAGTTTCAGCTTCAGCATCAGTCCTTCCAGTGAACACCCAGGACTGATCTCCTTTAGGATGGACTGGTTGGATCTCCTTGCAGTCCAAGGGACTCTCAAGAGTCTTCTCCAATACCACACTTCAAAAACATCACTACTTTGGCACTTAGCTTTCTGTATAGTCCAACTCTCACATCCATACATGACTACTGGAAAAACCATACCCTTGACTAGACGGACCTTTGTTGGCAAAGTAACCTTTCTGCTTTTTAATATGCTGTCTAGGTTGGTCATATCTTCCCTTCCAAGGAGTAAGCATCTTTTAATTTCATGGCTGCAGTCACCATCTGCAGTGATTTTGGAGCCCCAAAAAATAAAGCCTGACACTGTTTCCACTGTTTCCCCATTTCCCATGAAGTGATGGGACCAGATGCCATGATCTTCGTTTTCTGAATGTTGACCTTTAAGCCAACTTTTTCACTCTCCTCTTTCACTTTCATCAAGAGGCTCTTTAGTTCTTCACTTTCTGCCATAAGGGTGGTGTCATCTGCATATCTGAGGTTATTGATATTTCTCCCGGCAATCTGGATTCCAGCTTGTGCTTCTTCCAGCCCAGTGTTTCTCATGATGTACTCTGCTACTCTGCATAAAAGTTAAATAAGCAGGGTGACAATATAGAGCCTTGATGGATTCCTTTTCCTATTTGGAACCAGTCTGTTGTTCCATGTCCAGTTCTAACTGTTGCTTCCTGACCTGCATACAGGTTTCTCAAGAGGCGGGTCAGGTGGTCTGATATTCCCATCTCTCTCAGAATTTTCTACAGTTTATTGTGATCTATACAGTCAAAAGTTTTGACATAGCCACTAAAGCAGAAATGTTTTTCTGGAACTCTCTTGCTTTTTCCATGATCCAGC
>SJYX01017428.1:68319-99305 GCA_006410675.1 Oreotragus oreotragus
TTTCCCATTCTGTTGTTTTCCTCTATCTCTTTGCATTGATTGCTGAAGAAGGCTTTCTTATCTCTTCTTGCTATTCTTTGGAACTCTGCATTCAGATGCTTATATCTTTTCTTTTCTCCTTTGCTTTTCGCCTCTCTTCTTTTCACAGCTATTTGTAAGGCCTCCCCAGACAGCCATTTTGCTTTTTTGCATTTCTTTTCCATGGGGATGGTCTTAATCCCTGTCTCCTGTACAAGGTCATGAACCTCAGTCCATAGTTCATCAGGCACTATATCTATCAGATCTAGGCCCTTAAATGTAGATAGTAGTATTACACCCATTTCATGGATAAGAAGATGAAGGTATAGAGAGCTTAATTTTCCTAGAAATCATATAGTGAGAAAATGGTAAAGATGGGGTTCAGCTTTATATCCCTTATAAACAGAATCATATAGTCTTTTTGTGACTAGCTTCTTTCACTTAGCATAATGGCCTCAAGGTTCATACATACTGCAGCACGGGACAGAATTTCCTTCTTCTTTAAGGGTAGATAATATTCCATTCTAAGTGTATGTCACATCTTGTTAATCTGTTGACCTGTTGATGGACATTTGATCTGCTTCCACCTCTTGTCTGTTAATAATGCTATAACAAACAAAGGTGTGCATGTGTCTCTTTGAGATCTTGCTTTTAATTCTTTTGGGCATATAATGAGAAGTGGGATTGCTGGATTATATGGTGAAGAAGTGAAGTCACTCAGTCGTGTCCGACTCTTTGCGACCCCGTGGACTGTAGACTATCAGGCTCTTCTGTCCATGGGATTTTCCAAGCAGTAGTACTGGAGTGGATTGCCATTTCCTTCTCCAGGGGATCTTCCCGACCCAGGGATTATATGGTAGTTGTATTTTAAATTTCTTGAGGAATTTCCATGCTGTTTTCTCTAGGTGTTGCACCATTTTACATTTCCTCTAATAGTAGGGCTCACTTTTCTCCACATCATCACCAATACTTGTTATTTTCTAGTTTTGTTTCTGATAATAGCAAGCCTAATAAGCACCAAACAGTCCCTCCCCATACCCTGCACCTTTTTCTTGTCTTAGAGGTGAAACCAGTGTTGTGGGGAATTTCATCTTCATTATTAAAAGCATTAATAACCTGTTTTGGGAGATAAGTAACATGTCACAGACAAGATCTCTTCTTACCCTCCAGGAGCCTCTAATCTAGTAAAAGAATGATCCAAACATCCTCATGCGCACAAACTGCATTTACCCTCTTGCTTGCATACATATAAAAATTTTTTGTGAATAAACAAACTCCTAGAATTTGCATAGTTAGGCAGAGTGAATTCTCAAAGAGCAACTTCTTTTCTAATAGTTTATGGTGAAAAATTATGGATAGTGATAGCTTTTTGAAAAACATAGTATAAAGCCTAGTGAATTGGGGGTGGGGGTGGGACTGAGGGACGAGTGACTCGGATACAGGCCAGATTGAGAATGTGATTCCAGGGTGGGCTGTGTCCTGCAGAATCCCAGAGGCAAGAATGACATGAACAAATAGAGAAGAGTAGGTTTACTTGGAAGGTGTAGGAGAGATGGCTTGCACTTAATGAAAAAAGAAATAAAGATTCAAGTCTTGGGCCATACGGGGCTTCAAGAACCCATTATCTTGTCTATATCCTCCAATTCAATGGGCTGCTGATAGAGGCCCAAGGAGTTGGTGAAGGAAAAAAAAATCTCTTTGAACTAAAAGTTGGTTTGAAGAAGAGGTCATTGAATGCATGGTTCACTGGCAAGAGGTGGTCAAGGCTTTGTCTATGGATCTCACTATGGGAGTGGAAGGGACAGGAAGTGTAGAGCAATGGCCTCAGGTTTGTTCATGTCTGCTTTTGATCTTAGCGATGCCCTTCACCTTGGCACTTTCATAGTTTGTCCTGTTACGTGCAGGGTTTCTGGCACAGGAAATGGAGTAGTTGCTCCAAAGCACCAGCATCTGTTCTGCCACCTCTTTACAGAAATAATAATGTTTCACCTTTTAATTCCTTCTGTTCCAATGTTAACATGATCATCAAGGCTTGCCTTGTGATTTTTGACTCTTGTGCTATATAATATTCTGATGGCTATGCATGCCTATTCTTTCTCATAAATGACCTCTTTCATACCCTTAGACTTGGGAGGAAGAACAGAAGTCTGATTTTGCTTTAATGACCTTGAATTCCTTCAAGAACATCTTAGTTATTGAGCCAAGAAGTTTTTTTCCCATTGCTTCATTCCTCAGAGTCCTTTTCAATCTTACCTTTGTGTAACAGTGTGGTTTCATTTCACTCCCTTCCATCTCCAATGGAAGGCTAACAAAGATCCTTAACTGCGTTCAACAGTCCATTTTATCCCTATGATTGTTTAAGATGTTAGAATTTAATCAAAGCTGCCCTTTGGGAGAATTGCTAATATTCTGCGTAAGGTCTCCTGATACTTACTGGGGGTTTTAGGAGGAATTAATAAACAGCACCCCTCTTAGCTGTTTTCTATTTATAACATATTAAAAATGATACAGGAGTTTAAAAAGATAAGGATAAAATGTTTTATTATATTACTGACAAAATTGGTGCCTGGACATGCCTTATCCAGGCACCTGGCAGACAACTGGGTTTTGAAAGTTACTCCCTGTTCCTCCAGCTGAAACTTAATTTGACTGCTTACAGGCTACCTTGCAACTACATTCCCCTCACAATAAGGACTTCCTGTTTCTCCTCTACTGACAGGAAATGCCCCTACATTTCCTTCTGCCCCAGGTGGTACTTGACCTCCTCTTCTCCAGGGCAAAAATGGAAGGGCTGCAGGGAAAGAACAGTTATCCAGAAGGACAACTATGCTAGGAAGTATTAGAAATATTCTGAATGGCATTTGGTCATAATTCTGTACCTTTTCCCTGCCTCCCACCTCCAACCCCATGCTTGTTTTCCCAGATCACATGGCGCTATTTTTCAAAAGTGACCTTTTTTACCCTCTTAGGGTTGGTCTTTGCTTGGGAGGAAGAAGAGAAACCATCAGTCTATGAGATCTTCTGATGATCCATGGCGTAGATACACCTTGAATCCCAGGCTAAACATCCAGGGCAGTCAGATGCTTGCTGAGTACACAGATGTTTTCAAAAGAAGGATGAATCACTGCAATTGGTGAAGCTAGAAGTGTAGGTTTTGAGGAGATCTTACCTTACAAGATTTTGATGGATTCTATAACTTCACACACAGAGACGGAAAACAAAGTGATCAACTTAGAAAAGCAGGGAAATTTCATTTTGATCTCAAGCACAGCTTGTTCACACCCTCCTAATAATCATCAGGTTTATTGATATTTGCTTTCTTTTCTTTTTTTAATTACTTATTTGACAGTGTTGGGTCTTGGTTGCGGCATGCAGAATCTTTGTTGCGCCATGAGGGTATTTTTCATTGCAGCCCATGGACTCTCTAGTTGTGATGCGCAGGCTCAGTAGTTATGGCAGTCAGGTCCAGTTGCTTTGCAGCATGTGAGATCTTACTCCCCAGCCAGGGATTGGACCCACATCTGCTGCACCACAGGGTGGATCTTAACCACTGAACCACCAGGGAAGTCCCTATTTTCTCTTTTGAGAAAAGGATAAAATGGAGAAACCATGACTGTTAAGTGTCAGTAAGATCTGTGTGGTCTTCTTCAGAAAGAGGAAATTGATGTGTGGTAACTATTGAAACAAGTCACTTTAGGAATTCGAAATCTTCTGAATTGGGCCAGCAGCTGTCCAGAGCCTGGTCTGTCTCAGGCCACATCGTAGCGTCAGGATTACCTGAGTTATGATTATTCCTCTGAAGCAGTTACTCCCTACTAGGCAGACACTTCTGTGGATGCTTGCTCTGCATCTTGCTCTCTTTGCCATACCCTTGAGTCCACCAGCAAAATGTTGAGCATAAGTGAGTGGCGTTGATCCTGACTGCAACCTGGGGTTGAGGGGGGCAGTAGGTGAGGAAAAGTGGGAAGGAAACTCGAGAAAGATGATGGACTCTGCTCTCCATGGTGCCAGACAGGAAGCAAGAGTAATCAGGAATCTAAAAATGCAACAGAGCACAAGATAATGTTAAAAGTCAAGTTCCCTGATGGGGAAACAGAAGGGAGTGATGGGGATGTGGTGAACGGGGAGTACAGTGAGGTCTGGGCAGGGCTCCTCTGTTCAGCCCAGGCAGAAAGTTGGCTCAAATGCCTCTGGGATCTCTGAGATCTAACTCCTAAAGGATGGAAAATAATCCAATGATTTAAAAGCACTAGACAAGCCCAGGGAAATACATCTGCAGGCAAACTTGACTGATTTCGGTTATTATAAAAAGACTGAATGTTGCAAAGTGAGGGAGAGCTGGCAGGACTAATACAAGAAGCCTGGGCTTTCTCCTATTATTTGTCTTTTCTCCACATACTCCCTCCCCCTAACCCATGGCTTTCTCTAACTCAGGTTACCCTTTACTAAAGTAGTGAGAAGAAACAGAAGGAATGAGTGTCTCAGGCATATTTTTAAGGAGAAAGATTTGAAACCTGTGACGTTTGCATCTTCATGGTCTTCTCACTGATCTTTTTCACAGAGAATCCCTTCAAGGGTCATAGACCTGTGTTTTGTGTTGAGACCACAGACACACATGTGCTCTTACCAAGGGGATATTTAATTCCAACATAATCTTGTTCTATGAAATAGAAATCAGTTCCATCTCTTCGGGAGATACATGAGTTGTTCACATACACCAGAGGTCCCAAGAAGTGTCCTGCTGACCCCAGAGACACAGCAGATGATTTTTGTCCCTCAAGACTAAATTAAAACATTGCATTTGCATGTCTGCAGGCAGATAGGCCTCCCAGGTTTTCACAGTCCCCCAATCCTGTAGTTCACCTCTTGCCCCACACAGTGATCCTTCCTGTATGAGCCCTGTGGCCATTTGGATTTGTGACTCCTGACTTAGTATACTTTTTAAAGATAAATTATGATAGAAATGTTGGGTTGCCCGAAAGTTTCATTCAGGTTTTTTGTAACATTGTATGAAAACCTGAATGAACTTTTTGGCCAACTCAATAAACCCACTATACAGTCTACACCCTCTTCACCATCAATGTAGATGAAATAAGGTTTACTTTAAAGTGTCATTCAAGCTGAATGTGAAGTGTACATGTTGACTCTTTGCAACCCCTCATGGACTGTAGCCCATCAGGTTCCTCTGTCCATGGGATTTTCCAGGTGGGAATACTCGAGTGGGTTGCCATTTCCTACTCCAGGGGATCCTCCCAAACCACAGATTGAACCTGCGTTCCCTATGTCTCCTGCATTGGCAGGCAGATTCTTTACATGAAGTGTAGGTAGTGAGTTCCTAACTCCTCACTTGATGTGTTTTTGAGATGCTTTACTTTCTCAATGCTGCCAACCCCCTCTCTACTCTAAGGACACCAATCATTTAGGATTATTTTAATTGTATATAAATTCCAAAGATGCAAAATTTGGGTTATAGGATATATTTGGGCTTGAGTGCTTTAGCAGGGGGNTTATTCCTCTGAAGCAGTTACTCCCTACTAGGCAGACACTTCTGTGGATGCTTGCTCTGCATCTTGCTCTCTTTGCCATACCCTTGAGTCCACCAGCAAAATGTTGAGCATAAGTGAGTGGCGTTGATCCTGACTGCAACCTGGGGTTGAGGGGGGCAGTAGGTGAGGAAAAGTGGGAAGGAAACTCGAGAAAGATGATGGACTCTGCTCTCCATGGTGCCAGACAGGAAGCAAGAGTAATCAGGAATCTAAAAATGCAACAGAGCACAAGATAATGTTAAAAGTCAAGTTCCCTGATGGGGAAACAGAAGGGAGTGATGGGGATGTGGTGAACGGGGAGTACAGTGAGGTCTGGGCAGGGCTCCTCTGTTCAGCCCAGGCAGAAAGTTGGCTCAAATGCCTCTGGGATCTCTGAGATCTAACTCCTAAAGGATGGAAAATAATCCAATGATTTAAAAGCACTAGACAAGCCCAGGGAAATACATCTGCAGGCAAACTTGACTGATTTCGGTTATTATAAAAAGACTGAATGTTGCAAAGTGAGGGAGAGCTGGCAGGACTAATACAAGAAGCCTGGGCTTTCTCCTATTATTTGTCTTTTCTCCACATACTCCCTCCCCCTAACCCATGGCTTTCTCTAACTCAGGTTACCCTTTACTAAAGTAGTGAGAAGAAACAGAAGGAATGAGTGTCTCAGGCCTATTTTTAAGGAGAAAGATTTGAAACCTGTGACGTTTGCATCTTCATGGTCTTCTCACTGATCTTTTTCACAGAGAATCCCTTCAAGGGTCATAGACCTGTGTTTTGTGTTGAGACCACAGACACACATGTGCTCTTACCAAGGGGATATTTAATTCCAACATAATCTTGTTCTATGAAATAGAAATCAGTTCCATCTCTTCGGGAGATACATGAGTTGTTCACATACACCAGAGGTCCCAAGAAGTGTCCTGCTGACCCCAGAGACACAGCAGATGATTTTTGTCCCTCAAGACTAAATTAAAACATTGCATTTGCATGTCTGCAGGCAGATAGGCCTCCCAGGTTTTCACAGTCCCCCAATCCTGTAGTTCACCTCTTGCCCCACACAGTGATCCTTCCTGTATGAGCCCTGTGGCCATTTGGATTTGTGACTCCTGACTTAGTATACTTTTTAAAGATAAATTATGATAGAAATGTTGGGTTGCCCGAAAGTTTCATTCAGGTTTTTTGTAACATTGTATGAAAACCTGAATGAACTTTTTGGCCAACTCAATAAACCCACTATACAGTCTACACCCTCTTCACCATCAATGTAGATGAAATAAGGTTTACTTTAAAGTGTCATTCAAGCTGAATGTGAAGTGTACATGTTGACTCTTTGCAACCCCTCATGGACTGTAGCCCATCAGGTTCCTCTGTCCATGGGATTTTCCAGGTGGGAATACTCGAGTGGGTTGCCATTTCCTACTCCAGGGGATCCTCCCAAACCACAGATTGAACCTGCGTTCCCTATGTCTCCTGCATTGGCAGGCAGATTCTTTACATGAAGTGTAGGTAGTGAGTTCCTAACTCCTCACTTGATGTGTTTTTGAGATGCTTTACTTTCTCAATGCTGCCAACCCCCTCTCTACTCTAAGGACACCAATCATTTAGGATTATTTTAATTGTATATAAATTCCAAAGATGCAAAATTTGGGTTATAGGATATATTTGGGCTTGAGTGCTTTAGCAGGGGGGCAAAGGGATAGGGGAAGAAACCACGTTTAAAAAGTTTTTTAAAAAGTCTCTACTCTGTGATGCACTGAGGCCCCACTCACTCTCTAAAGTCGTTATAGCCCACTGCTTCATACATGTGTATTCTTGGTCTACTGCCTGTGAACATCTGGGTTTGTGGCCCTGCTCCCTGCAGACAACAGGGGTCAGGCTAGGCATGATCAATTGCTTCCCCTCCACCACCAGCAGGAGTGTTTGGGATACTGGCCATAGACTGATACTAGGATTGACCACTTGGAAAATTTGGACCCTCTCTAGGCTGCATCTTCCAGGCTCCCTGAATACCGGGGAATCCCTTGTTCTAAGATCTCAAGAGGCCTCTGGGAGTGGGTCTTCCAGATGGAGGTTTATGTCTGAATTCCATTCCTCATCCTTCCATGGAAACATTGTATGTGACTACCGTGTATCCATCTGTCTGTCACAGGGGTAATATCTTTAAAATGTATTAGTTTGCTTTCTTTTCTCCCTTTCTGGGTACAGGCTCAGCCTCCCACAGGCAGACATGTTGGCCTGAAGGGCTGAAGAACAGACTGCATTACAAAAGGGATGCTAAGGGAAAGAACAAGGACATCCTCAGATTTTGATATTTAAAATAGGGTCTTGAGAAATGTTTTTTGAGTCCCTCGTCTCCCCTTTATATCAATACCTAAGACTGGATTGGATCAACAAATAAGCAGAGTCCTGCCCAGGGTGAGGAAGTTGTTTGTTTATGGCAGCCAGCTCCTCTGGTCTGGGTGTGGGGAGGACTGGAGGCAGGAAAATGAAGAGGCTGCCTCCTCTACCCGCAGTCTTATAAAAAGTGTACAGAGAATACAGACAAAAAGGGAGAAGGGAGATGGTAAGATGTGTGCTGCCAGTTTCTCCTTCACCAGGTTTAGGCTTGAAGAGAAACATATGTGGGGTAAGTGAGGCTAATGCCAGACAGAAAGGCTCCCCGCTCTTTGTTTCTCTGGAGTGTGGCCATGGGAAATCACCCCTTGGCTCAGCACAGAGAAGCCAATAGTGAGTTGCCCTAATGCCTCAGTCAGGAAGTGTCTGGATCGTGTGCCAGTGGGCCCGTTAAGGGGACTGATACTGCAGCGGTGACCCTTGACCCAGGATGTGGTGGTGAGTAGTTCCTGACCGGAAGCCCATAGAAATCTAACTGTGGTGAGTCAGCATAGGAATACCATCTGAATCAGGAGAACGAGCCGGAGTTACACCAGCTTCAACAAGGAAGGCCAGCAGAGCCCAGGGGCACCCAGGCCAGCCAAGCCCCACAGCTCCAGTATAAGATTGGTGTGCCCACAATGTCCCTAGGGACTCAAACTCTTCCATACACCTTGATGCCAAGTTAGGGAGAGAGGCTGCGGCATGTAGAGGCAAGCTGGGACCCTGAGCATCCTTCTCTAGAGAGACTGAACATGATTTTAAGGACCCAGTTACATTACTGAATAATCAGATTATGTCTAAAGTGAGTTAAGTTACGAACCTGGCAGAAAGATGACAGTAATCATAGACTAATTATGTGTCCACCTTGGACATCTGAGTGGTTTGAGTTAAATTTTTTGACCCTATCACATGTATAGGCAGATGGAAAAATTCTGATCCTTCCTCTAAGGAGTCAGCACAATTTTTAGAAAGGGGAATCAGATGACTGTTTCAAGCCAGAAGACTGTCATCTGGAAAATTATCTCTTGCATTTAATATACAAAAGGTACAAGCCAGGCATGAAATACCGCAGCCCTTTTTAAGGCCAGCCAACAATTCTTTGCTTACTGAATAATAGATCTGTGTAATTCTTTGTTTACAAGTCACTTTCATAAGAGAAATCTCATTTTACCCCTTTCATGGTTGGGATCCCTGTGAGCTAGATAGGAATGCTTATTTTATATAGAGATAGCAAGCAGAATACTAAAATAACTAGCCCAAGGAACCGAATTTGTAGAACGTGGCTGGGACTTAACCTCACCTCAGATTCCAGGTCTGGCTCTTCTAAATTTTCTAAATGACAGT
This sequence comes from Oreotragus oreotragus, assembly GCA_006410675.1. NCBI lineage: Eukaryota > Metazoa > Chordata > Mammalia > Artiodactyla > Bovidae > Oreotragus > Oreotragus oreotragus. The sequence goes on from SJYX01017428.1 coordinate 77,595, forward strand.
CTCCTGGCTTGAAATGTTCATCTAATTCCCCTAGCTAAAAGTTGTGCTGAATTCTTAAAGACCAGATTCTTTCCATCTGCCTCTGCATATAACTAGGTCAAATAATTGAACTCACACAACTCAGACATGCAAGGTAGACAAAGAATTAGTCTGTGATTAATGTCATCATTTTTTTAAGTCCCTAACTTCTTAACCCACTTTAGACATAGTCTGATTCAATAATGTAAATGGTTCCTTAGAATAGTGTTCAGTCTGTCAGGGGCTTTTTAGTTTTCTCTAAGCCACTTCTAAGCTGGAGGCACACTCAGTGTCAGTGCAGGGTGAGAAGAATTGTGATCACAAGGGTGTGGGGGTTGTGGTGGGGTCGCACAAAGAGCTTGAACTAATGAAGAATGGGTGACCCAAGCATGTCCTGAAGCTTTCTCTCAGGTCGATTGTATATCCTGGTAAGTTGATGACCCTGTAAAAGGATGCTGGCAAGTTGAAACATACTACCTGTTTCTTAGGTTAGTTATTTAAAAATTCCCCTTTTAGAGTTCTCAGGTTGCTGAGGCCTGATAAATTCTCTGTATTGAGGTTAGTGTGGCTCCAATAAAAGGAGAGACCCAGAGTGCTGTAGCAGGAACATGTGTCCCACACTGCGATCTTGACCTCAGAGGACCATGAACATGTGTCAGTTATGAAACCAGGACATATGTAAATGGAACAGGGGTGTTTGTGAAAGTTGACTCCATCCAGTGAACAAGACCCTGGTGAGGTCCCTTAGAACAGGGGTCCCCAAGCTCCAGGATCTAATGCCTGATGATCTGAGGTGGAGCTGATGTAATAAAAATAAAGTACACAACAAGTGTAATGTGCTCAAATTATCCTGAAACTGTTACCCACCCGGACCCGTCTGGGGAAAATTGTCTTCCATGAAGCTGGTCCCTGGTGCCAAAAAGGCTGAGGGTGTGTTTAGGAGGGAGAACCTCCTAAAGGCTGCCTTAGAGGGGGTGCTGAGGAAGTGTTCAGGAGGGGAAATGCCCAGGCAGAGGTTTTAAAAAGCAAGTGGGGATTGGCAGATAGTGTCGTGGGTGATTCCAGGCAGAAGGAAGAACACATACAGAGTACAGGAAGAGAGAGGGAAAGAAGTAACACTGAGATGACTGCAAGTAGGCTTGCTTGCCTGGACCACAGACTGTCAGAAAAAGATGATCTATCTGCAGATGTAAATGGGCCAGGCTGAAAAGAGCCTTGAGGCCTTGTTAGCCATTAAAGATGTTAAAATAGCAAGAATCCACCCCCTTCACATCATGTGCTAGGCACAAAGGGTTTTATAGGTTATTCAAAGCACAAGTTGACTTTGCTATGTTTTCAGAACACAGTATACTAAAAGGGGGTTGGGGAAGGAAAGCAGCTTGAATCATCATACAGGGATAGATTATCTCTGATACGCAAATCAGACAAGAACACACAAAAAATAAAATTATAGGCCCATTTCATTTATGAGTCTAGATACAAGAATCTTAATATAGTTCACAGATAATCTAATAACTTTTTAATGCATTGTGATTAAATATAGTTTCTCAAAAGTGACTTAACATCAGAAAATTTATTAATGTGGTTTACTGTACAGACTCAAAGACAAAAATATCTGAGGATTAGCTCAGTGTTTCCTATTTGCTTTGCTTTTTCTTTAAAAAAAATTCTTTTTCTGGATAGGCTTGAAAGTTGGGCTTTAATTTTCTGCTGCTGCTGCTGCTGAGTCAATTCAGTCGTGTCCAACTCTGTGAGACCCCATAGATGGCAGCCCACCAGGCTCCCCCATCCCTGGGATTCTCCAGGCAAGAACACTGGAGTGGGTTGCCATTTCCTTCTCCAATGCGTGAAAGTGAAAAGTGAAGGTGAAGTCACTCAGTTGTGTCCGACTCCTAGCGACCCCATGGACTGCAGCCTACCAGGCTCCTCCATCCATGGATTTTCCAGGCAAGAGTACTGGAGTGGGGTGCCTTGCCTTCTCCTTTTATTCTGCTGGTTACTCCTAAATTATTGAAAGCCACATTTATAGCTATTCCCCTATCAGGTTACAAAATGTGTCGGTACTTACGGCCCCCAAACAACACAAGGGCACATGCTCATCTGCCTATTCTGTTCATGCTCCACCTCCATCCCCTAATTCTTTTATTAGCATTTTAATTGCCTTCTCCTTTTATTCTGCTGGTTACTCCTAAATTATTGAAAGCCACATTTATAGCTATTCCCCTATCAGGTTACAAAATGTGTCAGTACTTACGGCCCCCAAACAACACAAGGGCACATGCTCATCTGCCTATTCTGTTCATGCTCCACCTCCATCCCCTAATTCTTTTATTAGCATTTTAAGTTTCTTTTCCCCCTCCAAGATTGAGTATATTTTTTCTTTTCCTGTTACCCTTTTGATTGTCCCCACCTGTATCCCCATTTCTGCCTCTTTCCCTTCCATCTTCCTTCCTCCTCATCCTGTTCCTCTTTATTTAAACTAAAAAAAATTTGAATTTATTTTTGCTTACTTCCCATCTCTTTGTTTCCTTCTGCACTCATTTCTCGTCTTCCTGTAGAATATCTTTCAAATGGCTTCAGTGTTGGTATTTTTTCCTTTTTTGGTGACATCTCCAAGTCTGAAATAGGACTGTGTTTTTGTTTTTGAATATTAGCATAATAAGATATAATATTCTAGGGTTAATGATCTTTTCATTAACCCTATTGTAGGGTTAATGGGCTCCCCTCATAGCTCAGTCGGTAAAGAATCTGCCTGCAATGCAGGAGACCCTGGTTCGATTTTTGGGTCAGGAAGATCCCCTGGAGAAGGAAATGGCAATCCATTCCAATATTCTTGTCTGGAAAATCCCATGGACAGAGGAGACTGGTGGGCTACAGTCCATGGGGTTGCAAGAGTCAGACATGGCTTGGCGACTAAATCACCACCACCACAATGATCTTTTCAGAAGTTTGAAGATATTAGCACTTGGTATTCACGGGGCCAATGCCGCTGAGAAATCAGACTTTGATTTCAGGATTTGGGGAAGGAGATTGGCTTCCCTCAGCTGCTTCAGAAGCCTTTGTCTTGAATTTTTGTTGTTTTTAGTTAGTAAAGAGTCTCAGTTATATTTCTGTCTTCTTAAAATGCCCTGTAGTCTGAAATCTTCCTGAGCCCTCAGGTCTGTCTTTAGTTCTGGAAAGTCTCATCAGTCATTTTTTTCCACATAATTTTTCTCTCTTTTGTGGACACACCTTCTTCTGTTCTTATCTTTCATCTTTGTTTTCCCTACCTATGTCCTTCCTGATGTTTTGGTTGAGGAACTCTCCTAGGAATCTTTCAGCTCTGTCATCTGTGATTTAATTTAGTCCATTCTGCTGTTAATTCATTCTACTGAGTTTTCATTTCAATGTAATAACTTCCATATCCAGCTTTTAAACATTTTAACATCATTGAGTTTAGCCCTGCTTTGTGTTCAACATTAATTTGGCTTATGTTGTGTTAAATTCTATGTATTTGTTATACTTGCTTAAAATTCCTGTTCCATTACACAGCTAGTTCTGTTAGTGTGTGCATCATAGATAGTCCAACTTGGCATGACTTTCTCTCTTTAGCTGCTCATGACTACAGCCCCATAGGCCAAGCAGAGCACCTCAGTCTATGAACTCATCAGCCCTAGTACCCTAAATCAATGATATTAGGCAGTATTATAAAGGGAATGCTTGTGTTTCTTCCCAAGTTCATATACTGAAGCTCTAACCCCCAACATAATGGCATTTGGAGGCAACTAAGTTTAGAGGAGGGTAAAGTTTCATGAATGGATGGATTAGCTTTTTTAGGAGGAGGAGACTACAGCTGCTCTCTCTCTGCTGTGTGAGGACATGGGGAGCAGGCAGCCGTCTGCAAGCCAGCAAGGGAGCCCTTACCAGAGCCTGACCCTGCTGGCACCATCATCTTGAACTTCTAGCCTCCAGAACCAATGGGAAATATCTGTTACTTGCACCAACTAATGTTACAATGCCAACAAAACAACTATGATGTTTTGTTCTGGCAGCCTAAGCTGAGTAACTCAAACTCCGATGGAGTCTTCATGTTTTGGTGGACAATTCCCTTGAAAATACTTACCTGTTAGACACAGTCTGGCAAGAATGATAAGGGTGTGGCTAATTTAATGTGTGGAGAAGGCAACGGCACCCCACTCCAGTACTCTTGCCTGGAAAATCCCATGGACGGAGGAGCCTGGTGGGCTGCAGTCCATGGGGTCGCTAAGAGTCAGACACGACTGAGCAACTTCACTTTTTCACTTTCATATATTGGAGAAGGAAATGGCAACCCACTCCAGTATTCTTGCCTAGAGAATCCCAGGGATAGGGGAGCCTGGTGGGTTGCAGTCTATGGGGTCGCACAGAGCTGGACACGACTGAAGCGACTTAGCAGCAGCAGCAGCAGCAGCAGCAGCAGCAATTTAGTGTGTATGAAGTTCTTTCACTTTAGAGAATTACAAAAAAGAAAAATCACTGCTTTATTTCTCACAAAAGAGTCATTAGGGTGGAACACAGCATTAGTGCAGCTAAAGAAAAAGCGTAAAACCAAAAAGTAAGCCAAAACTAATATTTTTGGAAAAGATGAGAAAAGGAAAGACTCCTTAAGCTGTCTGAGGCAAAAAGAAATATTTATGGATATTAAAACGTAAATTCATGAAAATTTTATATCTCCAGCTCTTTATCCAATAGCTCGAGGGAAAAACACATCATTTTTTTTATTCTGTCACTACTTTGACTTCATAGCCTGTCAGTTTCATCAACCAAACTGAGACAAATTCTCTTGAAAACCATTAGGAACCCAAAATCAGCATTCAGGGCCATTATCCTCTCTGTCATCCTCTGCTAATTAAGTCAGATACATTTTCAAATAAGCCGTGGATTATCATTTTAGTGCAAACTCTCCTCATTTGTACCTAAGAGGAAAGCAGGGGGGAAAAAGTCAGAACATGGGTATCTTGAAAACCATTAGGAACCCAAAATCAGCATTCAGGGCCATTATCCTCTCTGTCATCCTCTGCTAATTAAGTCAGATACATTTTCAAATAAGCCGTGGATTATCATTTTAGTGCAAACTCTCCTCATTTGTACCTAAGAGGAAAGCAGGGGGGAAAAAGTCAGAACATGGGTTAGCTACAGCCAGCAATCAATAATTCTATCCGCTCTTTTCTGTCAAGTTTAATGTCACCCCTGCCTTTTATTTCCCTAAAAACTTCCTTATTTTCTAATTTGTGTTTTACTTCTAAATATCTCATGTTCTTTCCCTATAGGTTCTTTTTATAAAATCCCATCTGCTGTATGTCTGCTTCCTATATTAATTTCAGGAAGCATTATTTAAAATATTAGTGTGTTTAGCGTGAATGAAGAGACAGGAGTGGGTAATGGTTTTTATACTAAATAACATCGTTTATGTGTAAAATAGGGTTAATCTTTGTGCTACTAAAGATGTTCAGTGCATATCTACATTAAAATACAAAACTTCATATATAATCAGAAAAATAAATATGCATAATTTGAATTTGAGTGGTAATTTTAAAAATGTTTACTTTTTTGCATGTTTTTCCTTGCTAATAGAAAGTACATAGTATAATAAGATCAGAAACCTTGTATCATAAATGTTCATATCACAGAATCTAGGAGTTGCTTATCTCTAGTAGAGGTTCAGTAATATTTTTAAAATTAATGACCTGAATTAGTCATGATAAATGAGGTTGATTATGATCTTCCATAGACAATTCATGTGATGTTATTCTATAAGCTAATAAACAGGATATGTCAGTTGCCTTTGAGCTTAAATCCTGAGATTCCAATTTTGTAGATGTATTATTTATCAAACTGCTGCATAACAAATTATCCCAAATCTTAGTGTCTTAAAAAATCTTTTTTTAAAGTAAATTTATCTATTTTCATTGGAGGCTAATTACTTTATCATATTGTATTGGTTTTGCCATACATCAACATGAATCCACCACAGGTATACACGTATTCTCCATCCTGAACCCCCTTCCCACCTCCCTCCCCATACCATCCCTCTGGGTCATCCCAGTGTACCAGCCTGGAGCATCCTGTATCATGCATCGAACCTGGACTGGTATTTCGTTTCACATATGATATTATATGTGTTTCAATGCCATTCTCCCAAATCATCCCACCCTCTCCCTCTCCCCATAGAGTCCAAAAGACTGTTCTATACATCTGTGTATCTTTTGCTGTCTTGCATACAGGGTTATCGTTACCATCTTTCTAAATTGCATATATATGCGTTAGTATACTGTATTGGGTTTTTCTTTCTGGCTTACTTCACTCTGTATAATAGGCTCCAGTTTCATCCACCTCATTAGAACTGATTCAAATGTATTCTTTTTAATGGCTGAGTAATACTCCATTGTGTATATATACCACAGCTTTCTTATCCATTCATCCGCTGATGGACATCTAGGTTGTTTCCATGTCCTGGCTATTATAAACAGTGCTGCAATGAACATTGGGGTACATGTGTCTCTTTCTATTCTGGTTTCCTCGGTGTGTATGCCCAGCAGTGGGATTGCTGGGTCATAAGGCAGTTCTATTTGCAATTTCTTAAGGAATCTCCACACTGTTCTCCATAGTGGCTGTACTAGTTTGCATTCCCACCAACAGTGTAAAAGGGTTCCCTTTTCTCCACACCCTCTCCAGCATTTATTGCTTGCAGACTTTTGGATCGCAGCCATTCTGACTGGTGTGAAGTGGTATCTCATTGTGGTCTTGATTTGCATTTCTCTGATAATGAGTGACGTTGAGCATCTTTTCATGTGTTTGTTAGCCATCCGTATGTCTTCTTTGGAGAAATGTCTATTTAGTTCTTTGGCCCATTTTTTGATTGGGTCGTTTATTTTTCTGGAATTGAGCTGTATAAGTTGCTTGTATATTTTTGAGATTAGTTGTTTGTCAGTTGCTTCATTTGCTATTATTTTCTCCCATTCAGAGGGTTGTCTTTTCACCTTGCTTATAGTTTCCTTTGTTGTGCAGAAGCTTTTAATTTTAATTAGATCCCATTTGTTTATATTTGCTTTTATTTCCAGTATTCTGGGAGGCGGATCATTGAGGATCCTGCTGTGATTTATGTCGGAGAGTGTTTTGCCTATGTTCTCCTCTAGGAGTTTTATAGTTTCTGGTCTTACATTTAGATCTTTAATCCATTTTGAGTTTATTTTTGTGTGTGGTGTTAGAAAGTGATCTAGTTTCATTCTTTTACAAGTGGTTGACCAGTTTTCCCAGCACCACTTGTTAAAGAGATTGTCTTTACTCCATTGTATATTCTTGCCTCCTTTGTCAAAGATAAGGTGTCCATATGTGTGTGGATTTATCTCTGGGCTTTCTATTTTGTTCCATTGATCTATATTTCTGTCTTTGTGCCAGTACCACACTGTCTTGATGACTGTGGCTTTGTAGTAGAGCCTGAAGTCAGGTAAGTTGATTCCTCCAGTTCCATTCTTCTTTCTCAAAATTGCTTTGGCTATTCGAGGTTTTTTGTATTTCCATACAAATCTTGAAATTATTTGTTCTAGTTCTGTGAAAAATACCGCTGGTAGCTTGATAGGGATTGCATTGAATCTGTAGATTGCTTTGGGTAATATATTCATTTTCACTATATTGATTCTTCCAATCCATGAACATGGTATATTTCTCCATCTATTAGTGTCCTCTTTGATTTCTTTCATCAGTGTTTTATAGTTTTCTATATATAAGTCTTTAGTTTCTTTAGGTAGATATATTCCTAAGTATTTTATTCTTTTCGTTGCAATGGTGAATGGAATTGTTTCCTTAATTTCGTTTTCTACTTTCTCATTATTAGTGTATAGGAATGCAAGGGATTTCTGTGTGTTGATTTTATATCCTGCAACTTTACTATATTCATTGATTAGCTCTAGTAATTTTCTGGTGGAGTCTTTAGGGTTTTCTATGTAGAGGATCATGTCATCTGCAAACAGTGAGAGTTTTACTTCTTCTTTTCCAATTTGGATTCCTTTTATTTCTTTTTCTGCTCTGATTGCTGTGGCCAAAACTTCCAGAACTATGTTGAATAGTAGCGGTGAAAGTGGACATCCTTGTCTTGTTCCTGACTTTAGGGGAAATGCTTTCAATTTTTCACCATTGAGGATAATGTTTGCTGTGGGTTTGTCATATATAGCTTTTATTATGTTGAGGTATGTTCCTTCTATTCCTGCTTTCTGGAGAGTTTTTATCATAAATGGATGTTGAATTTTATCAAAGGCCTTCTCTGCATCTATTGAGATAATCATATGGCATTTATTTTTCAATTTGTTAATGTGGTGAATTACATTGATTGATTTGCGAATATTGAAGAATCCTTGCATTCCTGGGATAAAGCCTACTTGGTCATGGTGTATGATCTTTTTAATGTGTTGTTGGATTCTGATTGCTAGAATTTTGTTGAGGATTTTTGCATCTATGTTCATCAGTGATATTGGCCTGTAGTTTTCTTTTTTTGTGGCATCTTTGTCAGGTTTTGGTATTAGGGTGATGGTGGCCTCATAGAATGAGTTTGGAAGTTTACCTTCCTCTGCAATTTTCTGGAAGAGTTTGAGTAGGATAGGTGTTAGCTCTTCTCGAAATTTTTGGTAGAATTCAGCTGTGAAGCCGTCTGGACCTGGGCTTTTGTTTGCTGGAAGATTTCTGATTACAGTTTCAATTTCCGTGCTTGTGATGGGTCTGTTAAGATTTTCTATTTCTTCCTGGTTCAGTTTTGGAAAGTTGTATTTTTCTAAGAATTTGTCCATTTCTTCCACGTTGTCCAATTTATTGGCATATAATTGCTGATAGTAGTCTCTTATGATTCTTTGTATTTCTGTGTTGTCTGTTGTGATCTCTCCATTTTCATTTCTGATTTTATTGATTTGATTTTTCTCCCTTTGTTTCTTGATGAGTCTGGCTAATGGTTTGTCAATTTTATTTATCCTTTCAAAGAACCAGCTTTTGGCTTTGTTGATTTTTGCTATGGTCTCTTTTGTTTCTTTTGCATTTATTTCTGCCCTAATTTTTAAGATTTCTTTCCTTCTACTAACCCTGGGGTTCTCCATTTCTTCCTTTTCTAGTTGCTTTAGGTGTAGAGTTAGGTTATTTATTTGACTTTTTCCTTGTTTCTTGAGGTATGCCTGTATTGCTATGAACCCTCCCCTTAGCACTGCTTTTACAGTGTCCCACAGGTTTGGGGTTGTTGTGTTTTCATTTTCATTCATTTCTATGAATATTTTGATTTTTTAATTTCTTTTGTGATTTGTTGGTATTCAGCAGCGTATTGTTCAGCCTTCTATACGTTGGAATTTTTAATGTTTTTTCATACCCCACTCACACCTGTGGATAGATCAACTAAACAGAAAATTAACAAGGAAACACAAACTTTAAATGATACAATAGACCAATTAGACCTAATTGATATCTATAGGACATTTCACCCCCAAACAATGAATTTCACCTTTTTCTCAAGCACACACTGAACCTTCTCCAGGATAGATCACATCCTGGGCCATAAATCTAGCCTTGGTAAATCCAGAAAAATTGAAATCATTCCAAGTATCTTTTCTGACCACAGTGAAGTAAGATTAGATCTCAATTACAGGAGAAAAACTTTGTGTCTTAAAACAATATTGTTCCTTGGTTTCTGTATATCAGGAATCCTGGTGCAGCTTAGTTGGATCTTCACCAGCTACAGTCAAGGTGTTGGCTTGGGTTGTGGCCATCTCCAGATTTAGCTGAGGGTACATTAGCTGCTAATTCTAAACTCACTCCCCTGGTTACTGGGAGGATTCAGTCCTTTGTGGGCTGTTGGATAGAGGGGCTCAGTTTACTGCTGGCTCTTGGCCAGAAGTCACCCTCAGTCCCCTGCCATGTGGGCCTCTCCTCTTGTGTCATTCATCTGGCCTCATTGGAGCAAGCAAGCTAGAACTGAAGAGAGAAGACCATCAAGTCAAGTCAGGCTTTTGTAACCAAATTTCAGAAGTGACACTCCATGACTTTAGCTGTGTTCTGTTAGTCACTAGTAAATATGAATACCAGAAGGCAGGGATCACTGAGGACCATTTCAGAAGGCTGCTTACCACAACAGCCGTGTGAACTTGGTAATGACCTCATTTTGCTCAATTTCCTCTTTTATAAACAGAACTACTAATAGGATCTACCTGTGGAGGCATTTGAGAATGTGCATATCAGTAGCTTAGGAAAGTGCTTGATTTAGAGCAAAAGTCAATATGTGTTAACTATTGCTGTTACTTTTTAGTTATGTTGACTCTTCCCCACATAGATTACTTATTTGTAAAGTAAGTGAGGATCAGATGATCTCCAAGTCTCTTTGTAAGCCAGAGGAAACTTGATTCTCTAGTTCCTGGAGTTTAACAGTTCTGGACTTAACATTAGTGTTTTTTCCTTCATCCTTATAATATCTCATTATGATCATGTTTTTATTTTTTATCTCTTATTTTTTTATTTTTCTTGTTAGAGTGTAGTTGATTTACAATGTTGTGTTAGTTTCTGCTGTACAATGAAGTGAATCAGCTATACATCTACATATATCTGCTCTCTCTCAAACCTCACTCTCCCACCTCCAGACCACCCCTCTAAGTCATCACCCCTCTAAAAGCACCAAGCTGAGCTTCCTGTGCTTTGTAACAAGTTCCAACTACCTCTCTATTTTATGCATGGCAGTGTATATAAGTCAGTGCTTCTCTCCCAGTTTGTCCCCCACACTCCTCCCCATGCTGTGTCCACAATGATCATGTTTTCTAAACCTGGTCTACCTGAAGGAGCTATCTTATTATTGCTTGAAGCAATGCAGACGTTGATGTGGGACCCTACCCTGAGTCAGAAGAAACATTTTAGAAGTTATAGTCCCCACTCTGCTAGTTGAGAGGCTGCAGACACGTCCTTCTCAAGCACACACTGAACCTTCTTAGCCTCAGTTTAACTCATGGATGGGGCGGGTGAGGTGGATTGAATGGCCCCTAGTACCCCTTCCAGTTATCATAGTCTGTGGACCTAATGTCTATTTGCTGCCTATATTGGTCCTTAATTTTTCCTTATCTGTATTTTATACACAGTTACTTATGGATAAGATTTTCTTGTTAGTATTGTGTTGGTTTCTACCAGGCATCTGCATGAATCAACCATAGGTTTACCCATGTCCCCTCCCACTTGAACATCCCTCCCACCTCCCTCCTGATCCCACCTCTCTAGGATGTTACCAAGCAGGGCTAAGATTCTGAAATGAGTTTTCAGGCATTTTTAAGAATATCCTCAGTTGCATAAAGATTATGGGTTTGATAGAAATATATAACTTTAGGAGGAGCTATTAAAATGTAAAGGAATTACTATGAGAATTAATAAACCTCCAGGATAACTTTATAGAGGCCATTTCTATGAAATCAAAGAAAAATGGAGTCAGGTGATTTCCTCTGTGTCCTTCAGGGGAAAAATGACTCCTAGATGAAGAAAAAGGGCCAGCTGGAATCCAAAGTGAAAATAAAATTGGATTTTTTTTCTGTAACAATTTTAGTCATTGGAAAGTTCGAGACATCTCACTTGTGCCTCAGAAATAAGTCTAGGCATATATAAGCTGCTGCGATAAACTAAGGAAACGAATGAAAACCAGACCTTGTCCATCCAAAGAGGTTCAAACTTTTCTGGTCATTTTGGTAGAATGCTATTATAGCTTCATCAATTTGAAATTCCTTTTCTGAAACTACCTACAGAATCTGAGGCAAATCTCTTTGAACATGCTTGTTGATGGAAAACTCTGTTGTCCATTGTTTGAAAACAAATCCATACTCAAATATTTAAAAGTAAACACCGTGGATTGAGTGATCAAGCTGGGTCACACTTCATAGCATATAAATAACAACAAAGAGTGATTTTATCTTGTATTTAAAAACTAACTCTACAGGCAGTTCAAAAGATAACCTCAAACTGTTGATTCTACATTGAAGAAAAACTCTCCCATGCTTTTTGATATGTTTCTGCAAAAATACCACTCAATTTGTATTCAGTGTTACTTGAACCTAAACCACCTTGACAGTTTGAATTTCTGGTTCTGCCCCTTAGGAACTGTGTGAAATTAGGAAAGAGAAAGTATTCCTGGACTTCATTTTCACATATAATATAGAATAATAATACCAGAGATGTGATGAGTATTAAATGAGGTGATAAGTGAATATTTCTTATAAACACCAGTGAATAATCACCAAGATGGTTATCAACATTAATAGTGTTATTTTATGTATGATTTCCATCTTGATTTAACAAACTCACTAAACTAATAAGCAATATTTCAACGATGATGATGGTAGTAATAAGTAGTGATGTTTGGGGAATTTTTACTGCTTGTCAGCACCATACCAAGCCCTTAAATAATCACAATCAACTGAGTTTCCATTTTATAGGCAAGACAACCAAGGTTTAGCAAGATTAATTTTGCCCTAATTACAAAGGCAGGAAGTGACGGAGCTGAGATTCAGACCCAGATCCAAATGATCTCAAACCAACTCTCTTAAGCCTTTGCTAAACTGCTCCCATTTCCAGAACATGATATAAAGAGAAAAGGAATGCAGGAGCCCCACTAGTCATATCATTCCAGTAATTTTGAGAACACAAGAGAGTTAACCTGGGAAATTTTAGAAAAAAAATCCCAAAGTTCAGAACAGACTTGAAATCTATTTACTCATTCCCTGGGGGTTGAATCCACACATTAGTGTTGAAAAACAACTCTTCAGTTGATTTCAACATGTTAGCTAAATTTGAGATTCCATCTAATAAACACTCAGCCCCTTATGTAGACCAGCTGAGTGATTAAGACTTTGGGCTTTGGAGTAAGAGGATTCCAATTGTTGTTTGACTATTCATAAGCTGTGAAAACAAGAACAGGTTACTTCTTTTCTCTGAACTTTGAAAATGATACTAGCAACATTGTTTATTTGTGGTGAAAATGAAATAACCAATGAAATGTTCCCAGCACAATGCTGGATCCTAGGTCATGTCCAGAGTGGGTAGTATTTTGTATCGGGTTAGTCAAGATATTAATTTGAATTTCCCCATAAGATGTTATGTGCTATTCTTAGTCACTCAGTCATGTCCAGTTCTTTGTGACCCCCATGGAGGATAGCCCACCAGGCTCCTCTGTCCTTGGAATTCTCTAAGCAAGAATACTGGGGTGGGTTGCTCTTCCCTTCTTCAGGAGATCTTCCTAATCCAGGGATCGAACCTGGGTCTCCTGCATTGCAGGCAGGTTCTTTACCATCGGAGCCACCAGGAAAGCCCCATTAGGTGTTATGGAAAAACCCAAATGAACTTTTGGCCAACTCAATATTCCACATTCACACCCTTGACATTTTTTGTTGCTTTGTGAAACCTTTAAGTACATATTTTTCAGTCCCTGGATGGAAGCTGGAGGATATTCCTGGACCTTAAAGTCTCTCTCAAATTGTTAATTTTATGCCATTTTAAAAGAGTAGCGTTAGACTTGTATTTTGTGTAGCAGGACACTGACAGTATTTGGCAACAGAAGCCATAGATTATTTATTCTTGGAGTAACACAGACCACTTACTAACGAGAAGAGTAATTGGGTGCCTTGATTAGTTAATAGTGGTGTTCTGAAAATGACCATTTACAGGTTTTTATAGACAGGTGGTTTTTTGTTTTTTTTTTTTTAATGTAGATGTTGGCCTTTCCCCTTATAACTTGTTTACTTTGCTCACACAGGTGTAGACATCGGGTCCTTTGAATTAGTCTTTTCCGTGAGTGTTTAATGAAGATGAGTAATTGCTTGCAGCTGCGGGTGTCTGTAGAGATTTGTTTTCCTTTTAGTGGGGGACAAGATAATTTGCCAGGCAGCTTTGGAAAGTGTAGTCTTCATTGTCGCTGTGTGCTTGAGGGTGACTTTGCCTCTTGCATCGAAAGGCCACTGAAGCTTCACGCCTCCACCAAAAGACATCATGGTAGCTGGGGCACAGGCAGCCAGTTCTTTCTTTAGAGGGTTTTTTCCCTCCTTCAATAAAATAGGTAATACGTATGGCTTCATTTTGAGTGAAGACTGTAAACATGAATAGTTGATAGATTTCTCAGGATGGAGAATAGCAATTTCAAGGGACAGCATCCTTCCAACTTAACATCTAAAATATCTTTTGAAGATGAGATATTAGAATGTGATAGATAGAGCTTGACTATATAGATGTCGGCCTAAAGGAACACTGGGGTAGGATGAACCACTAAAGATCTGATGTGATGATTTTGGGAAGTGCTTCTTCATCATCTTCAGCTTTCACTGGAAGTTCTGAAGATAGCAATATACAAAACCAATTTCATTGCCCCCTGATTGTAAGGCAAAGTAGGATGTGTGTCCTCCTGATGCAGCAGTGTGGTTATGGATCCTGAGAGCTGGCAGATGATCTGTTTCTCTGTGTTGATGGATTTAAAGATAGGTGTGAAGATTCATTTCCACCTGCCATCCCTGCCCTAATCTTCATGGCTTGGAGGAGCCACAGCTGACTTGGGAAACAGGGGGAGGCAACAATGGCTCCTATAGAATTACCTGGCCTGGTCAACCTCCAGCTTCTTCCATTTTCCCCCTAATAAAAGACTGGGTTTTCCACTGCTGGTGGTGTTGAAAATAGGCTTTGAGATCTACCTGGGAACAGGATTTTCTACCTTATTTACAGAGACCTTGTAGGGGAAAAGGTCCCCTGGTGGCTCAGATGGTAAAGCGTCTGTCTATCAATGTGGGAGACCTGGGTTCGATTCCTGGGTCAGTAAGATTCCCTGGAGAAGGAAATGGCAACCCACTCCAGTACTCTTGCCTGGAAAATCCTATGGATGGAGGAGCCTGGTGCAGGCCACCATCCATGGGGTCGCAAAGAGTCGGACACAACTGAGTGATTTCACTCCACTTCACTTGTAGGGGAAAAATGTGATTGGCAGCGAAGAATAGGATTTATGGCTCACAGCTCTAACATTTACTGGTTCTGCGATCTTGGACGATCTACTACTGACCCATCTTGGCCTTGGATGTCTAACATGGGTAATAACACTTTCCTATGTCAGCATTGTTGTGAGGATAAAAATAGTCTTCAGGAGTTGGAAGAAACCATATATCATAAGATGCTGAACGAGTGAAAACATTTTGCTTGTTCATTTTTTTGGTTTATGCATGGCAAGCAAATAAAATGAGTGGGTAGGAAGAATTTCTTATTAGAAATGTATATTTTGATTCTTGGGTGGTGGCTCACTTCTCTATTCTCTAAAACCAGTCAGCATGATCTTCAGTCTTGTTAAGAGTAAGCCATCAGTGATAACACAGATCTCAAGTTGACATTCCCTTACACATGCTTGGGCTTGCCTAAGGGAGGTGATCCCACACAGTAGTAGAAGGGCGCAGCTAAGTGTCTTGGTTCAAATGCCCATGGAGCCTCAGACAAGCTGTGGGACCTTGATCTCTCTGTTGCTGATATTCTGGTAGGATATCTGTAGGATTAAATGTCTAATGTAAAGTATTGAAAACACTGGATATCATGTAGTAAATGCTATCATTTCAAAGAATTACTAAAAGACAGTATTTGGAGATAGGAGCTTATGTTCCTATCTTGGTCATTAGATTGGAAAGGACATTGTTTTTCATAATTCTTCCTAATGACTTTTCCAGTATAACTTGAGTTTCTTTGGCATGTGTAACTGACACAAACTTATACCTCTAATACACATGATTTCTGAAGAAGCTATTCTATGCCAGGAATTCTAAGTTTCTCCCATTTTGTTTGTGAGCCAGGCATTATTTTTATTTTTATTTTTATAGAAGGGGCAACCAAGGCACCGTAAAATCAAGTGATTTGACTGAGATACTTAACCAGTATCAGGGTTGGATCTAAACTTGTATCTGGGATCCTTCAAACCATGTGTCCTATATGCCATACAACTCCCCAACATCTTGCCTTCTAAAGAGGCAGAGTCATGCTTTCTTCCTTAAATGGCAATGGAAACTAAATATTCAACTTATACCATAAATATTATGAGAGTTGTGGGCAAATGTTTTAATACTGTAACACTGACATTTATGAGGAATATTTAAGGAGAATTCTATCAAATCTTTAAAATCTGGGATAAATTTAGATACTGCTAAGAATCTGCCTGCAGTGAAGGAGACCTGGGTTTGATTCCTGGGTTGGGAAGATACCCTGGAGAAGGAAATGGCAATCCACTCCAGTATTTTTGCCTGGAGAATCCCACAGACAGAGGAGCCTGGCAGGCTACAGTCCATGGGCTTGCAAGAGTCAGACACGGCTGAGCGACTAAATCACCAGTGAGGCTTAAACATAGTCATATTAGCTAACCTAGTTGCAAATACTGTTCTAATGTGCTTGTGCGTGATATCATAGGATGAGTTGGTTTTTAGCAAAAAGAAATTGTTATCTTGTGAAGCTGCTTTGGTTGAGGAAAGTGCTATCAATATGATCAGTTCAGTTCACTCGCTCAGTCGTGTCCATCTCTTTGCGGCCCCATGAATCGCAGCACGCCAGGCCTCCCTATCCATCACCGGAGTTCACTCAGACTCACGTCCATCGAGTCAGTGATGCCATCCAGCCATCTCATCCTCTGTCGTCCCCTTCTCCTCCTGCCCCCAATATGATAAAACAGTAAACAGGTTAAGTTCAGTTCTACCCCGCTAGCTGCCTGTTGAGCCACTAGAGGGCAGTGTTAGCACTGGAATGACATAAATTCTTCAACTTGAGAAAGCTGTGTGTGAAATGCAGAGTATTGCTAAATTTCCTATACAGAAAATGATTTGATGAGACAATTTGATATGACAGGAGATACCACATGATCGAAATTGGATTCTGCTGTGTTACTGACAACATACATCCTGAAAGGAATCCTGGAGGTCATGTGCCTGTGGGTGGTGGGGATGGAGGGGGTGGTTGCCTCAAGCTCCAAGACAGACAGGCAATTTGGGACTAAAATCTCTCCTCCTCACCTTTGTATCTCAATTCCTATTTTACTTTTCCATTTGCAAATTGTAGGCATGAGGGAACTCTCTAGTGTGAATTACCTTCCCTTTCCTTCGAACTACAATCATGACCACTACAGACCTCAATTCTTCACTTAATAAGTCTCTTGAGAACTTCAGTTCTTGTCACAGATGTCATCTTGCTTATCTTGGTTAGAGGTCTGTGGGGACAGCTGTCCTCATGCTCTTTTTCCTAGACAGGATAAAGTCTTTGAGATTTCAAGTCTCCTTCCTGTTTGGCTGTGGAGCAGAAACTGGATTGTGGGGTGAGGGGGGGTGCATCTTCTCTAACTTGGAGTTGATCGAGTGACTTCCAAGGCTCAGTGATAATTTCTAGGTGTGTGACCTTCCTTACCTTTTACCCCGCATGCTATTCCTAGTAGACCTACAGAACAATCAGGCTGGAGGGGTGGATGAGTATCTAGAACAGGATACTTAGGTTTAGAAAATGTTTGCTTGTTCAAAATTTTATTCATGTTATTTCATGAAGCATGTCACCTTCTTTTTAAATGATAAATTTATACTTCAGATTGTAGCTTTTCATGCAATTGTAAGAAATAATGCAGAGATCCCTATTATGCTTCAGCTAGTTTACCCTTTTGGGAGTATCTTGCCAAACTAGAACACATCGCAACCAGGATACTGACATTGATAGAGTCAAGATACAGAACTTTTCCATCACCACAGGGATGTCTCATGTTGCCCTTTTGCAGCTATACCCACTTCCTGCCTTTTTCTGCCCTGTGCCTAAGTCCAGGCCACCACTGAGCTCTTCAACTTTTCTGTGAGTCTATCATTTCAACAATGGTATCTAAATAGAATTAGTATGTAAACTCTGTAGTGTAGTGGTTATCACATTCACCTCACACATGAAAGCATCCTGGTCCCTAAGTAGGCAGAAACATCTCTGCTTTCTGGAGTTTGCCCTTAGCTTCCCAGGTGTCATAGTGGTAAAGAATCCACCTACAAATGCAGGAGATACAAGAATTGCAGGTTCAATCCTTGGGGAAGAAAGAACCCCCAGATTAGGAAATGGCAACCTGCCCTAGAATTCTTGCCTGGAAAATTCCACGAACAGAGAAGCCTGGTGGGCTACAGTCCATGGGGTTGCAAAGAGCTGGACACAGCTAAGTATGCATACACACGCACGCACACATGTTAACCTTTTGCAATTGGCTCTTTACACTCAGCAGATTCCTCTGGATATTTATCTAGTTGTTTGAATAGTTTACTCCTTTTTATTACTGAGAAGTATGCCATAGTATAGGTATACCACAGTTTATTCAGATGTTGGAGGACATCTAAGTTATTTCCAGTTCAGTCTATTAGAATAGCACCTTCTATTTTTGTTTATTTCTTGAACAACACTAAATGCTATTGCTTTTTAACTTTCATTGTCCCAAGTGTTCATTGCTAGTATATAGGAATGCAATTTTTTATGTTTATCTTGTATTCTGTGACTTTGCAGATTCACTTAGTTTGAGAAAGTTTTGTAGTTGTTTGGGGATTTTTTTCACATAGACAATCATATTATCTGTGACTAGAGTTGATTTATTTCTTCCTTTCCGACCTGTGTGCCT
This sequence comes from Oreotragus oreotragus, assembly GCA_006410675.1. NCBI lineage: Eukaryota > Metazoa > Chordata > Mammalia > Artiodactyla > Bovidae > Oreotragus > Oreotragus oreotragus. The sequence goes on from SJYX01017428.1 coordinate 96,253, forward strand.
TTTATTTGTTTATTTTACTTTATTACACTGGCTAGAACTTCCAGTACAGTAATGGATCAAAGCATGGGGACAAACATCCTTGCCTTGTTCCTGAACGTAGAAAGCAGTCATTCATTCACCAGTAAGTCTGTTATGTTAGTTGTGGGTTTTTGTAGAGTCTGTTGATCAAGTTGAAGAATTTCTCTCTCCTTATTGAGAAGTTTTACTTTTCTTTTTTTATCATGAATGGGTGTCGAATTTTATTGAATGTGGATTTCATATTAATTGGTAGGATCAGGGATTTTTCTTTTTAGACTATTAATAATATAGTGAGTTACAATGTTTGACCATCAAATATTGGACCCATCTTGCATCTCTAAATAAACCCTGGCCTGTCATGTGTATAATTCTTTTTTAAAATAAAAATTTAAAAATTAGGGTGTAATTGATATATAACAAATTGGTAGGATCAGGGATTTTTCTTTTTAGACTATTAATAATATAGTGAGTTACAATGTTTGACCATCAAATATTGGACCCATCTTGCATCTCTAAATAAACCCTGGCCTGTCATGTGTATAATTCTTTTTTAAAATAAAAATTTAAAAATTAGGGTGTAATTGATATATAACTCTCGTGTGTTGCTGGATTCTATGTGGTATTTTGTTAAGGACTCTTTGCAACTGTATTTAAGAATATTTGTGGTTTTTAAAATATTGTTTGGTTTTTGGATCAGGACAAAACTGTCTTCATAAAATGAACTGGGAATTACTCTTTCCTATTCTATTTTCTGGAAGAGATGTAGAATCGATGTTAACTCTTCTTTAAATGTTTGGTAGAATTGTTCAGTGAAACCATCTTGGTCTGGCAACTTCTCTTTTGGAAGTTCCAAAATTATAACTTGCTATCTTTAATAGTTATGGGCTTATTCAAGTTTTCTGTTTTTGTTGGATGAATTGTGATAGTTTGTTATTGAGGAGTTGGTCCATTTCACTTAATCTGTTGCATTTATGCTTGCAGAGATATTCCTAGCATTCCTTTATTATCCTTTTGAAGTCTGTGGGGACTAGAGTGATATATTATTACTATTATTGATAATTTGTGTTTTCCTTTTTGTTAGTCTTGCTTGAGGTTTGACAATTATATTGATTTTTTTCATTGAACTAATTTTTTTTCCCATTAACTCTTTTCTTTTCTTACTTTAAATTGATTTTTGTTATTTCTTTCCTTTTGCTTCCTTTGAGTTTATCTGGCTCTTTTTTAGGTTCTTGACAAGAGCTTAGACTATTGATTTAAGACTTCTCTTTTCTAACATCATTTAGTGCTATAAATTTCCTTCTTAGCATTGCTGTTGCTGTTAAGTCACTTCAGTCATGTCCGACTCTGTGTGACCCCATAGACGGCAGCCCACCAGGCTCCCCTGTCCCTGGGATTCTCCAGGCAAGAACACTGGAGTGGGTTGCCATTTCCTTCTCCAATGCATGAAAGTGAAAAGTGAAAGTGAAGTCGCTCAGTCATGCCCGGCCCTTGTTTACTATAACTTCTTACATACTTTAGGCTTTAAGTGTACCATCTTATTTATTTATTTATTTTTTTGGTATTCCTTTTTTTCCTCCCTTACTGTGGGTTACTTGAATAACTTTTCAGAATATTGAATTATCTATTGTGTCTAAGATGACTCATATGCCATATAATTCACCCATTTGAAGTGTACGGTTCAGTGGCTCTTGGACAGAATTGCACAGTGGTCTCTAAAATCAATTTTAGAACATCTTTCTCACTCCAGAAGAAAATTCCATACCCCATCAGCCCTTAGCGACCACCCCCCCCAACTTCCCCATCCCTAGGCAACCACCACAGAGAACTCTGGGTCTCAACAAGAGACCAGAGGTCGACTTCACTCAGCTCTTCTACCTGTGTGACACTGGACAAGCAGCAGAACCTTTCAGGATGTATTGTGTGGATGTAATCCAGGGAACCGGATTAAGTGTTCTTAATTTATGTCTAGTTGGGCTCAGGTGAGAAAAAGATAAGAGATTTGGGTTGACTTGAGAAGGCTTTATGAAATGAGGCTAGATTTGAGTTAGGTCTTGAAGGATACACCAAGCTGCCATCGATATAGTAGGCTGAGGACTCCTCTCCTTTCTGCTTCAGGGCTCATAAGGTAAACCAACCTGGGTGAAAGCTCTCCAGGGGGGAGAACTGTTGTCTCAAGGCCAAACTGGCATTGCTCATGGCCAGCATCCATCTGCAGGTATCACTGGGCATGCAGCAGCACACTCCAGTGTTCTTTTTGTGTCTCTCTCCATGAATGGCCTCTTTTATCTCTCTTGACTCTGCACATCCTACAGATTTTTTTACACTTATCTGGGGTCCTGCTCCTCCAGAGAGGAGCTTCTGAAATCTTTGTATTCCTAGAACATTTATTACACTAATATAACACTAATATAGCTCATATAACACCTATATTGCTCTGTTCTAACTGTCTAACTATATTTCAAGCTCCTGGACAGCATAGACCATATTTTCTATCTACCAAAGCTTTGGAAGAGACTTAAAGGTTGACTTAGAAAGGTGGTCCCTTAGCTCAGTGCGCCCCAACCTTTCTTGGCACCAGGGACTGGTTTCGTGGAAGATAATTTTTCCACAGACCAGAGTATGGAATGATTTCAGGATGATTCAATTGCATTATATTTGTTGTGCTGCTGCTGCTGCTAAGTCACTTCAGTCGTGTCCAACTCTGTGCAACCCCATAGACGGCAGCCCACAAGGCTCCCCCGTCCCTGGGATTCTCCAGGCAAGAACACTGGAGTGGGTTGCCATTTCCTTCTCCAATGCACGTAAGTGGAAAGTGAAAGTCAAGTCACTCAGTCGTGTCCGACTCTTAGCGACCCCATGGACTGCAGCCTACCAGGCTCCTCCGTCCATGGGATTTTCCAGGCAAGAGTACTGAAAAAAGTGGGGTACCATCGCCTTCTCCGATTTGTTGTGCACTTTATTTATATTATTTTCATCAGCTCTACCTCTGGTCATCAGGTCTTAGATCCCCGAGATTGGGGAGCCCTGCCCTCTCT
>SJYX01017428.1:103867-140584 GCA_006410675.1 Oreotragus oreotragus
GTCCCGTATAATGAAAAGGACATCTTTTTTGGGTGTTAGTTCTACAAGGTCTTGTAAGTCTTCATAGAACCATTCAACTTCAGCTTCTTCAGTGTTACTGGTTGGGGTGTAGACTTGGACTACGGTGATATTGAATGGTTTGCTTTGGAAACGAACAGAGATCATTCTGTCGTTTTTGAGATTGCATCCAAGTACTGCATTTTGGACTCTTTTGTTGACCATGATGGCTACTCCATTTCTTCTGAGGGATTCCTGCTTACAGTAGTAGATATAATGGTCATCTGAGTTAAATTCACCCATTCCAGTCCATTTTAGTTCGCTGATTCCTAGAATGTCGACATTCACCCTTGCCATCTCTTGTTTGACCACTTCCAATTTGCCTTGATTCATGGACCTGACATTCCAGGTTCCTATGCAATATTGCTCTTTATAGCATCAGACCTTGCTTCTATCACCAGTCACATCCACAGCTGGGTATTGTTTTGCTTTGGCTCTATCCCTTCATTCTTTCTGGAGTTATTTCTCCACTGACCTCCAGCAACATATTGGGCACCTACTGACCTGGGGAGTTCCTCATTCAATATCCTATTGTTTTGCCTTTTCATACTGATCATGGGGTTCTCAAGGCAAGAATACTGAAGTGGCTTGCCTTTCCCTTCTCCAGTGGACCACATTCTGTCAGACCTCTCCTCCCATGACCCGCCCGTCTTGGTTTGCCCTGCGGGCATGGCTTGGTTTCATTGAGTTAGACAAGGCTGTGGTCCTAGTGTGATTAGACTGACTAGTTTTCTTTGAGTATAGTTTCAGTGTGCCTGCTCTTTGATGCCCTCTTGCAACACCTACCATCTTACTTGGGTTTCTCTTAACTTGGGCGTGGGATATCTCTTCACGGCTGCTCCAGCAAAGTGCAGCCACTGCTCCTTACCTTGGATGAAGAGTATCTCCTCACTACTGCCCTTCCTGACCTTCGACCTGGGATAGCTCCTCTTGGCCCTCTTGCACCAGCGCAGCTACCACTCTTTGGACATGGGTTGATCTTCCCGGCCGCCGCCCATATCTCTTCACGGCTGCTCCAGCAAAGTGCAGCCACTGCTCCTTACCTTGGATGAAGAGTATCTCCTCACTACTGCCCTTCCTGACCTTCGACCTGGGATAGCTCCTCTTGGCCCTCTTGCACCAGCGCAGCTACCACTCTTTGGACATGGGTTGATCTTCCCGGCCGCCGCCCCTGTCTGCAGATGTGGGGTGGCTCCTCCCGGCCCCCGACCGTGGTCTTGTACGCGGGGTGGCTCCTCCAGACCTTTGCCTCTGACCTTGGATGTGGGGTGGCTCCTCCCGGATGCCACCCCTGAGCTTGGACACGGGGTAGCTCCTCTCGGCTGTTCCTGTGCCGTCTCAGCTTGGCACTCTCGGCCACTGCCCCGACCTCAGATATGGGATAGCTCCTCTCGGCCGCTTGCGCTGAGTGCGAATGTCTGCAGATGTGGGGTGGCTCCTCCCGGCCCCCGACCGTGGCCTCATACGTGGGGTGGCTCCTCCAGACCTTTGCCTCTGACCTTGGATGTGGGGTGGCTCCTCCCGGATGCCGCCCCTGACCTTGGACATGGGGTAGCTCCTCTCGGCTGTTCCTGTGCCGTCTCAGCCTGGCACTCTCGGCCACTGCCCCGACCTCAGATATGGGATAGCTCCTCTCGGCCGCTTGCGCTGAGTGCGCCGGCCATCGCAGCCGCTTGTGCTGAGTGCGCTTCATAAGTGTAATGAATCAAATTTTGTGTGNTGGCACTCTCGGCCACTGCCCCGACCTCAGATATGGGATAGCTCCTCTCGGCCGCTTGCGCTGAGTGCGCCGGCCATCGCAGCCGCTTGTGCTGAGTGTGCTTCATAAGTGTAATGAATCAAATTTTGTGTGAGTATGTGTGTTTAATGAGGGAAGGATGGATTAGGGGGATATGAGAGGAAGCTGTGTTTGTTGTTGTTATTATTGTTGTTCTGTAGTGTTTACTGTCTATAAAAGCTGTCTCCAGAATATAGTGCTTCCTGATACATATGCTTGATGTACACCTATGATGCACAGCATGGCACCTGACGAATAGCTTGCTTTCTGGTTCTTCATTTGACACAGGACCCTGAAATTTCTATCACTTTGTGTGCTTAGTTGCTCAGTCGTGTCCAACTCCTTGTGACCCCATGGACTGAAGCCCACCAGACTCTTCTGTCCACGGGATTCTCCAGGCAAGAACATTGCAGTGGGTTGCCATGCCCTCTTTCAGGGGGTCTCCCCGACCCAGGGCTTGAACTCAGGTCCCCTGCACTGTGGGCAGATTCTTTTACTGTCTGAGCCACCCGGGAAGCCCTTCTATCACTTTTCCTAACTTAAATTCAGAAAAGAGGGATGATTCTACATTCTGAGAATAGGTATCAAGCCTAGGTCAGTGTCATGCTATCCTCTTACAGAGCTCTTCTGTGCACACTCTGGTACCCTGAGGGGTGTATAGTAACTTGCTCTTTATGTCCTGGACTGGAGAACTGGGACCTTGAGTTTTACTGGTTTTTTCTATATGGAAATTTAGGAGGGCTATAATAGACCTGAAAACTCAGTATGTTATAATGCCTGTCTAGTATGTGCTTTTGCTTAAAAAAAAAAATGATAAAACTTAGAGTTATGTTAGAAAAAAGAATGTCCAACTAAAAATGTCTAGCTAGAGAAAATAACATTTTTTTCCCCCTGCTGAAAGCTAAGGCATAATTTCAGCATTTGGTGTCAGGAGTTACTTAGAAAATACAAGTCAAACTTCTATAAAGAAGGACTTTTATTCCTTTGTAAATCTAGTGGAAAATTAATCACACAAAATACGATGGTGCCAAGACAGCATTTGCAAGAGCACAGATGCGTGAATATGAAACATTACATTTTCCAGGCAGTGTGCTTCCTTATCAGAGCAGACTCCTTCATGACTGAAGTGATTATTGCTCAATGGTGATGGGTGACAAAGGCTCATATTTTCCTACGTTTTAATCATTTCTTTGGAACTGACTGTGGAAGCAGGAAATGCAGGGGGGAAAATACCCCCTTCCTTTGTGTTACGTTACACAGTAAGTAAGACATTTCTGAGGGTTTTCCCATCTCCCTGCTTCAGGGCAGTGTCTGTATGGTTTGAATTGAATATGGCGATATTTGGCATCCTGTATTCCAACTATCTATCTAATGAAGTAAATGATCTGACTGATAATGCTTTGGCACTGTGTGAAAGGAGGAAGGAACAAAAGCTTGCAAGCCTCTGTCTGCTTCAGAGCATTTAGGAGGGACTAGATGGCGGAGAAGGCAATGGCACCCCACTCCAGTACTCTTGCCTGGAGAATCCCATGGACGGGGGAGCCTGGTGGGCTGCAGTCCATGGGGTCGCTAAGAGTCGGGCACGACTGAGTGACTTCACTTTCACTTTTCACTTTCCTGCACTGGAGAAGGAAATGGCAACCCACTCCAGTATTCTTGCCTGGAGAATCCCAGGGACGGGGGAGCCTGGTGGGCTGCTGTCTATGGGGTCGCTCAAGAGTCGGACACGAATGAAGTGACTTAGCAGCAGCAGCAGATTTATATGGTGCCCTGGAAGCTCAGTTCCAGAGTAGGACCAGATATGGCATAGCTCCAGTAGGAGCAGTTAGTGTAGCTGCATTCCAAGTGGCTTATACCCCAAAACTACTGCTACTACTTGCTTCCCTGGGAGATTTGTTCAACTGTTATCTCCTGAGACATATATATCACAATATATATGCACATATATATGTATGTGTATATACATATGTATATATATATAGTATTTTTTCTTATCACAAACTGTCTCTTGTTCCATACTGTTCTGCTTTAGTTTTTAAAGCACCTCATTGTTTTTTCTTTTAAAAATCCTTTATTTTTACTTTTCTAAAATATTCCCTTGGAATATTTCACAATTAGATCTACCACATTTTAAAATGCATATCAAATTTTACTCATAATAACTTTTGCTATTATGATTTTTACCAGTTTTACTTGAGATACATTTGATATATAACATTGTAAAAGTTTAAGAAATTTACCATATTGAGTTGATACTGATATATTGCAACAGGACAGTCAGACAATGAAGTTGCTCGGTCATGTCAGACTCTTTGAATCTCTTCAATATCCTGTTTTTATTTCCTTTGGCTATATGCCCAGGAGTGGGATTGCTGGATCATATGATGATTTTTAAATTCTTGGGGAAACTTTACACTGTTTTCTGTAATGGCTATACTGATGTGTATTCTTACAACCTTTTCTCCACATCCTCACCAATGTTTATGTCTTGTCATGCAGATGACAACCATCTTAATAAGTGTGAACCTCTGCCTCAAGGATTCGTGATAATTCTTTAAATATTTGGTAGAATTCACCAATGAAGTCATCTGATCCAGCACTTTTCTTTGCTGGAAAGTTTTAAATTACTGATTTACTCTCCTTGCTCATTATTGGTCTGTTCAAGTTTTGTATTTATGATTTAGTGTTGGTAGGTTGTACGTTTCTAGAAATGTATCCATTTCCTCTAGGCTTTCCAATTTGTTGGTATACAATTGTTCATGTTTCTTTATGATCCTTTCTATTTGTATGATATCAGTGGCAAAGCCTCTTCTGATTTTATTTATTTGATCTTTCCCAGTTATTCTAGCTAAAGATTTGTCATCTTTGTGCATTTTTTCAAGAAAGGAGTTCTTAGTTTTATGGATCGCTTCTACTAATTTTTTTCTGGTGTCTGTCTCATTTATCTCTGCTCTAATCTTCATTTCCTTCCCTTTGCTAACATTAGACTTAGTTTGTTCTTGGTTTTTTCTTTGAGATGTAAAGTTAGGTTGTTTGAGATCTTTTCCCCTAGTGTAAGCATTTACCACTACAAACTTTTCTCTTAGAACTGCCTTTGTGATGTCTTATAGGTGTTTGTATGTTGTATTTCCATTTTCAATTGTTTCAAGATATTTTTGATATCTTTTTTCATTTCTTCTTTGACCCACTAGTTGTTCAGGAGCATAAACAACTTTGTGTTTGTGAGTTTGCCAACTTTCTTGTTTGTTGATATTCAGTTTCATGTCATTTTGGGGGGAAAAGATACTTGGTATGATTTCAATCTTCTTAGTTTTTCTAAGACTTACTTTGTGACCTGTCATATGAACTATCCTGGAGAATGTTCTGTATGTGCTTAAGTAGAGTATATTCTGCTGCTGTTGAATGGAATATTCCATATATGTTGGTTAGGTCCGTTTGGTCTAAAGTATGGTTCAAGTTCAGAATTTTTTTTTTTTAATGTAAGATCTATTCATTGTTGAAAGTGGAATATTCAATTTCCTGCTACTCTTGTATTGTTGTCTATTTCTCCCTTCAGATCTTTTAGCTTGGGAGTGATGGTGAACACTCTTAGCTTTTGTTTGTCCTGGAACAAATGTTCATCATTTATGAAAGAAAGCTTTGCTAGGTAAAATATTCTTCTTTGGCATTTTTTTTTTCTTTCAGCACTTTGAATATATACCATCCCATTATCCTTTGACCTGTAAAGTTTCTGCTGAGAAATCTGCTTATAGCCTTACTGGGGGTTTCCTAAGTTATATGCTTTATTTCTCTTGCTATTTTTAAGACTCTTTTTGCTTTTAATCTTTGACATTTTTATTGTAATGTTTCTTGGAGAGTATCTATGTTGATTTTTTATTTGATGATCTTTCAGTTTAACTTGAATGTCCAAATCTTTCTCCAGATTTTCTCTGCCATCATTTCTTTAAATAAACTTTCTGCTCTCATCTCACTCTTCTCTTTTGGGAACTACAATAATTAAAAACATTGTGAGTTTTGATGGTAATCCATAGATAACATAGGTTTCTTCACTCCTTATCATGTTTTTCTTTATTCTCTTCTGACTAGATAATTTCAAAGTTCTTGTCTTCCATAACACAGATTTTTTTTTTTTCCTGCTTGATTGCTTCTGTTGAATTTATTTATTATTCACCTCTAGAATTTCAGTTTGGTACTTTTTAATGATTTTTCTTGTTCTGTTCATATATTGCTTTCTTGATTTTGTTAAAATGCCTCTGTATTTTCTTGTAGTTAATTGAGTTTCTTAAAAACAGCTATTTTTAATTCTTAATGGCTAAGTCACTGGTCTCCTTGTCTCTGGGTTTGATCACCAGAAAACTGATCCTTTGGTTTCATGTTACTTTGATTTTTCATGTTCCTTGAAGTTTTGCATTGCTGTTTATGTTTGAAGTAGCAGTCACATCCTCTATCTTTTTAATAACTGCTTTCTGGAGAGAGATGACTTCCATTAGTTTTGCTAGAGATTCTGAAGTATCTCAGTCCTTCTGTGGGTAACCTGGTCCATGATTTCTGCTGCTTTTTGCAGGATTCTTAAACTTGTATTACTTTTCCAGATTCTGCAACACACTAGTTTGAGTGAGTGACAACCTCTTGTGTTTTCCCAAAGATGAAGTTCAATTCTAGGGTCTCTCTATGTCTAGTATATTTGAGTAACTAGTTTGAGTGGGTAACAACCTCTTGTGTTTTCCCAAAGATGAAGTTCAAGTCTAGGGGCTCTCTATGTCTAGTATATTTGGACTGGATTCTTGTGCATGCTCACTGGATGTCTGCCAAATATAGTTCTTGCTGTCACTGTTGGGGGCATGCACAAGTAGCCAGTCACAGCATGACAGGGTGTGTGGATGAGGCATGCAGAGTTCTGTAGGGTGTCTGTGGGTCACCTGGGGAGATCTGCGGGTGAGACATTCCCAGCAGCTCGTGGACAGAATAGCATTTCTGTTGGAGTTAATTCCTTTCAATTCTCCCCTAGAGATATATCTGTCACTCTCCCAGTCTCTTCTATTCCCTCCACTTACCTCCCAGTCATGTAGCTCACAATCATTACTCTGGATGGATGAAAGAGAAATTAACCTCTTTGGCAGCATCCTGCATAGCTGGAGAACACTGTTGCTAACTCACACATTCCCTTTCTTGTGCAGGAGAAATCACAAGCAAGAGATCTCTTGGCCCTAACCTGTGCCATCTTGGAGGAGGGGTGATGAGAGTCAAGTCAAATTGTTCTTCTGACCCACATCAGTGCAACCAAATTGATTTTTTTTTCTTCATTTGTGTGCTGGCACTTCTCTGAAAACTTGGATTTCCACAAAGAATCTCTCATCCATGAGTGAGTGGTTTTTGTTTTTATTTTTTACAAAGTACTTATTCATGTATGTATTTCTTTGACTGCACTTGGTCTTAGTTGTAGCATGTGGGCCCTTGTTGGGGCTTAAGGATTCTCAGTGGCAGCATGTGGGATCTAGTTCCTCACCAGGGATTGAACCCAGGCCCCTTGCATTGGGAATGTGGAGTCTTAACCACTGGACCTCCAGGGAAGTCCCTGGGTGAGTGTTTGAGACAATGTTTTCCAGGGGCTCATGGACTGTGGCTGAGAGGGTCTGGAATCAGGTCATGGGCTACTGCAAAGTCCACAGCTAAGACTGAGGTCTGTCTACCTGTTACCTGATTTATGGGTAGGTGAGACTTCTAGGTCCCCTGCTGTATGGTGCTGGACTCACTTTTGGCCATGGATGAATGCTGAAACTGGGGGTGGGAGTTGGAAGGGGACAAAAATGAGGGAGGTTTTGTGCCTCTGGTGCTGATATCACCTTAAAGTACCTCATTCTTGTAGTGTTTCCAAAAGTCTTCTCTTGGAGCATAACCATTAATAGTTCTTTTCATGTATTCTTCTCTTCCCTGCATTATCTCTGACTCTTATATCTTTTTTTTTTTCCCTGTTGTTTTGTATTCTGTCTTCATTTTAGAGGTATTTCTTAAATATGTGGTGGTCCTTGGCTGTACATTTTGAAGTGGGGCATTGAAATGCTCTTTGAAAGTCTCATATGATTGTGGGATTTGCCCACTTTTGTGACTCAAAGTGTGACTAAGACATTTCATTGTGGGTGCAAAATGTCAATATATTTAGGTGTCTAGTTTTAGTTTTTCCTAGGGATAATTTTCCAACCTTCTGGTTGAGGGGCCATATACCTGACTGCTTTGTCTTTTAGGAGTTATATTGGGAAAAGAACTAGAGATTTCGTATTTAGCTTGTGGGTTTTCACTGAGTTCCCATGACCTCAAAGGCACTTGGTACCTCCAAGGAATTCCTAAGCCTAAGAAATTTGCCCTGCTTTTGTACTGAATTCACTGTAATCTTAGTGGAGTTGGGAGAAGTAAAAATAAATGTATGTTTATGTTATGTTTAATTGGAAGCCCAAGGTTGATATTCAGATTTATGGAAGATTTACATATACAGTTTCTGTAGGACTTTAGCTATAAGAGACATGCAGTCTGAGAAGCAACTGATCAATTAGCGATTCTCAGACAACCAAAGAACAAAAGTAGTTAAGGGTTCCAAGAGATGAATGGTTTCTAAGATCTCTGGCCAGGAATATATGGCAATGAGTTTTCAAAATGAACTAAGGATATAATTTAGGATATGAAAATTTGAGGACATGCCCCTCTCTTTGTGGTATTCAAGATCTTCATTATTATCTCTAAATTATTTTGTCTTCAGCTTTGCAAAGACTGACCTCTTTTATAAGTTGCTGAGGTGATACATTATACTGATCTAAGCCCTTTGCATGTATTTGGCTTTCAGGGTTTTTTAAATTATGAAAAATAAATTTTAATATATGGATATACTGTGAATGTGCCAGCATTAAAAAAAACAACTTCACAAATATCAAATTGTTTATATAATTAGTGTCAGGTGGCAATCCTAACAATGCGGTGGGTAAAAGCTAAAAATAATTGCTCATTTTAAGAACTTAAAGAACTCCCAAACATGAACCCCCCTCCCACCTTGGGAGTTCGTGTAAAAAAATAAGTTGCTGAGGTGATACATTATACTGATCTAAGCCCTTTGCATGTATTTGGCTTTCAGGGTTTTTTAAATTATGAAAAATAAATTTTAATATATAGATATACTGTGAATGTACCAGCATTAAAAAAAAACAACTTCACAAATATCAAATTGTTTATATAATTAATGTCAGGTGGCAATCCTAACAATGCGGTGGGTAAAAGCTAAAAATAAGTGCTCATTTTAAGAACTTAAAGAAGAGCAGCTACTTAATCAGAGGTTTGTAATCATTCTTTATTCTGAACACCATTAGTTCCCATCCTGTGGGCCTTGAGCTGAACACAGGATAAAGTTTTCTTCCCGGACTTCAAAAGGGTTGAGGCTTCTTGGCCCCCTCAGAATAAGATGTTTGACTTTATAATTTACAGTGTGTGTCTTTACAGCAGACAGAATTGCATCTTGGGATTGTTTTTCCTAGAATATGCTTTTTCCTATGGTGGCTTAGAAGGTAAAATGTCTGCCAGCACTGGGGAGACCCGGGTTAGATCCCTGGGTCAGGAGGATCCCTTGGAGAAGGAAATGGCAACCCAGTCCAGTACTCTTGCCTAGAAAATTCCATGGATGGAGGAGCCTGGTGGGCTACAGTCCATGGAGTCACAAAGAGTCAGACACAACTGAGCAAATTCACTCACTATGCATACATTTGGATTTCTGTGTATCAGTGTAGTCTAGCCTTTGTGTGTATTTAGGCAGTTGCTGATAGCAGAGAAGAAACTGAGGCCTGTCATGGCTGGAAACATGTGCAGATATGATCTTTACCTCATGTGTCCTGAGTCTGATGCAGTTCAGCACAAACTAAACCTGAATCTTACATTAAAGAGTCAAAATCCAGAAATCTAGAGATAAAATTAATATATACAACAGAACAGAAAGTGACTCACAGACACCGAAAACAAACCGCTGGGGAGAGGAACACTGGGGAAGAACGAGATAGGGGATGGGATGAAGAGACATGTACTAGTATGTATAAACTAGATGAACAACAAGGATATATTGTACAACACAGGGAACTTTTAAAAAAAGTGAATTATCCAGACTTGGGAATCTGCACAAGCTCTTGAATATTTATGAGCTCGCTCAAAAGGCCTTAACTAGGAGTTTTCCCCTTGAAAAGGGGAGGCTGGTCCAAGGTCTTGAATGAGCACTAGGAAGTGAGGAATAAACTCCTTTGTCTTTCTGGGTCTTGGAATTAGGAACCTGTTTTATTGAAAACCAAGACATGTTAAAGACATTGCGTTAGGATATATGTGGTTCATAAGCAGATTCCTAAAAGATGGACTAGATGGGAGAGGTCTTAGTTTATAGGTTTGAAAAGTGTAGTCCCTCAGCTGTGTCCAACTCTTTGTGATCCCATGGGCTGTAGCCCACCAGGCTCCTCTGTCCATGGGATTCTTCAGGTAAGAATACTGAAGTGGATTGCCACTTCAGTGATCTCCTTCTCCAGGAGATCTTCCCAACTCAGGGTGGTCTTCCACATTGCAGGCAGATTCTTTACCCTCTGAGCTACCAGGAAGCCCCTTAGAGGTTTGGTGGGCACCATATCTAATAAAAGTGGTTTCAGTTTTACTGCTTTCTATTTTTTCAACCCCTCTATTATCCTCAAAACAGCAACAAAATCTTGTTTATTTGACTTGTTTTAACTGAGACTTGAGGAAGCATTTGTACCCAGGCTTTAGATAACGCAATCTAAAGGAGAGGAGTGGCTTGTTGAAAGCATCCAATGAGGTGGCAGGAGATTATACAAGTGATGGTCCACAGATAGAAGCCTGGAGCCAGGGGACAACTGAGGTGGATTCTAAGAGTGTGAAGCATTTCACAGAGAGTCCGGAATTCTTGGGGATGATTTATCCAGTCAAATGGGGTAAGGATCTCAGATAATGTCATCTGGGTAATGGGGATACATGAGGGAGACAGACCATGCTGGTTACACTGATAAATTACTTTGTAGTTTTCATCCCTCTTTTTTAATACAAGACAGGCTTTACTCTTCTGCTTTGTTTGTCTAAACCCTTATTGAACAATATATGTGAATTACAATTCTTAATGACTTTTTCTTTCCCTTTCCTTTTTAGTGACATCCTCAAAGATGTATTTTGTTGTCGTTCCTTTTTGTGTCTAGTCTCCTCCCACTCACCACTCCTAACTCCTTTACACATGGTTTTAAGTTCTCTAGTACCTTTGAAGAAGCTGCTGCTGCACCTCCTCTCTCATCTCTACCTTCATCTCATGAACAGACCCCTCTTTTCCTTGGCCTTTATTGTTGGCCTTAACATAAAAAATGTGTAAAACTTCCTATGTATTGTCTCTACCTTCCTTAATTATTAATTTTTGAAGATTCTTCAGGAAGTCCACACAAGCTCTGCTAACCCTGAGATTTTAATCAGTACATCAGGACCTGCTGGTTATACTTATGTGTATCTGCTACGTATCTAGACCACACCATTTCCTCTGCTTGGCACTGTGATTACTTTGCTCAGAGCCTTTATTGTTAGCAATTCATCTCTAGGCTTAGGAAAGCAAAAGAAGGCCACCTTTCACAAAATGTCTGATGAACCCCAGCCTAAATCTCTCCATTTCTTTCCTATAGGTATAAGTTTCTTTGTGACGGTACTTCATGTACTGGTTCCCTTGTTTTCTTTTTTGTTTTTGATTTGTTATTTCATTGTCAACTCTATAACTCCTTAATGCAGTACCTGGCATGTAGGTATTCAAGAAATGCTTATGGAATGAATGAATGAAGTACCTAAAGTGAATGAGAACTTCATCTCAATTCTAAATTCTAAAGAAAGGTGGTGGGCCCAACTCTAGATAAAATTTCAGAGTGGGTTAGGATTCTCTGGCACTCTCCTTTCTAAACTTTATTCAGCATCCTCCAACCCTTGAAAATTCCATACTGTCTCTAAAGTCTTCATAATGCTGTGCTTTAAAGCCTTCTTTTCTCACCTATGAGGGGAGTGAATGGTGACCAAGCTGTCACCCTGTCAGGCATGGCATGGTTGCTTTATAGGTACTATGTAACCTGAGTCCTACAGTAAACTACGGAGGTAACTGACTTCATTTCTGTTTCTCAAACAAGGAAACTGAGGTACAGAAATGTAACTTGGATAATGTTCCATGTCTGGGGATTTTGTTAGGACCTAGGATCTGAATGCAGGTAGAATAAACCAGGGCCCATACTCTTTACAGTTATGCTATCGTCTTTGCCTCAAGTTCCAGAACACTCTTGCCATCTATTCCCTTAGTGTTAGCATTTAACTATTGAGTTTATGCGATGAGAAAACATTCATGAAATAACTTATGGCTTTGTTTTTAATATTTAGGATGTAATATTAGCATCTTAAACATTGTGATGGGTTTTGTTTTGTGACTGTGATATAATGAGTTGATTGTTTTATAGCATACACTTAAAATTATGAATATGTTTATAAATACTTTATAACAGTCTATAAAATCCATCTTTTATAGTCTTTTTTAGTCTTCTCTCCTGCACTTGTCATACCTCCTCATCCCCCCTGCATTTATTAAACAGTTGTTAAGAATTGGGCACCATACTAGACACTGGGATTGCAAAGATTCTCAAATACTTATGTATAGGTCCCTCCCTCAGTTAAATCTCCTCAATGTCTTGTTATTTTTCTTGTGATAAATTGCAAACACCTAAACATGACTTAAAACCCTTCATGATCTTGTTCCTGCCTCTTTCCCCCCAGTTTCTTCTCTTCCTCATTCTCTGCTCTCTACCTACATCCATCCCTCAGATGAACTCACCTGAGCATCTTTCAGTGACAGTACCCTCTCCAGGCTTAATGCGTGTCATTCCTCTTCCTGGAACACTGTTCTCCACATTGTGGAAACTTGACTTTTAGATTTTGGCAAAGATACCATTCTCTGCAGGAAGTCTTTATAACCCCCAGAGCCTGGGTTAGGGTGCTCTTTTCATCACTCTCACATACCCTCTGCTTCCCTGATTATAGACAGGCAGATTCTCAACATTTTATTGCCTTCAGGTATCAGAGCGCCTTTTCAGGTAGGGACATGGTAGTGGAGAGGTAAGAGGTATGGAAGGGGATCAGATGTTTGGGTTTGAATTTTATTCTTATTGTCTGTTTTTTTTTGAAATTAAAGGAAAGTATCAGTTATTTTATTATATATTTCCTTCCAAATAACTATTAATATTAGCTTCATTTGGGCCCACCTGCCAATGCAGGATACACAAGCGATGTAAGTTTGATGTTTGGGTTGGAAGATCCACTGAAGTAGCAAATGGCACCCCATTCCAGTATTCTTACCTGAAAAGTTCCAGGGACAGAGAAGCCTGATGGGCTACGGTCCATGGGGTCGCAAAGAGTTGGACTCAACTGAGCACGCATACACATGTTAGGTTCATTTATCTTGCTTCATTTGTTTTAGTTTTTCTGGAAGGATCACAGTTCAGCCCTTCATCCTTTCTTCTTTGAGCTCATTGCATGCCTAAAATTTTATAGAAAGCAAAAGAAATTAAAAACAGGAAACTTCTGATTTTGGCAAAATTGCTGTATTAGACATCTTGGATGTGAAGTTTCTTGCTTAGTCTTGATTAGTCAAAATCCTTTTGTCTAATGTTGTATGTTCTTTAAAAGAAACAAGAAGGTGCTCTGGAATTTCTTGGGTTAATCACAGGGCAAGTGACGCTCCAGCTATTTTACAAGCCACCAGCTGACCACTGTCTTGGCCCTGGTTGCTAGGAGTAGGGTGGGAAGTTTACATTCCTGGCAAGGGTTGGGGTCCTTTGGGCACTGATTAGCTCCTCCCAGAATTGCTTCTTGATGGGAGAGGATTAAGGGGACCATTTGTTTTCTTTCCTGTCTCTACAACTGACTCATTTTTCATAAAGTTTGCCTTGACTTCATGAAAAATGCAACAAGTAATTGCTTCAAACCACTTATATGCTTAATTCCTAGGTATCATAAGAATGTAAACTATGTATGTCTTAGGAGGTATGAAGTTGACTTTGTTGGGAATTTTGTTTAATTGCAAAACTAAATTTCATATCTGCTCAGGTTTTACAGTTTGATGCTTATGTTAATTTAAAAAATTTTTTTAAAAATCAAATTGTTTCTCAGTTTGTGGTTTCTCATGACTCAGCTGTTAGAATTCTGGGCAAGAGTGATAAATCCAAATGGTGTGCAGGGGAATGTTATTGTGGTAAGGGGAAGAGGAAATATGGTCTTGTGTCTGTCAGATGTTATCTGCTTAACATTTGATGTGATTCTTGCTTATGTAGACAAAGGTGGAGCCACAGAGGAAAAAGTGCCAATCAAAAGAAACATTTTTCTCCCTAGCTCCCTTCCAGGGGACCCCTAGGACTCCAACTTTGATTTCTGCCTCTGTTTACCTTACAATCTTCACCAAATCCAGGAAGGGAGGAAGCATATATTCTGGCTGTGAGATGGATGTGTTGCTCCCCGACTCGGAGCTCCCTCTCCCACTCCCCACTCACTGGCTGTAACCCTGCCTGTTATTGCAGTTACTATAATCACCCTGATCCTCAAGACCATGACTGTTCTGCACATGAATGCTGCCCAATACCAAAGCCCCTCCCCGCCAAAAAAGAGAGTAGAGTTTAGAGCTGAAAACAGAGGAACAGAGGTAGTCATAGTTATAATGTGTGGAACCCCAGATCCAGACATGTGTGACGCTAGCTCTAACTTTTAGATTGCTGTGCTTACATTAGCTTTGATGGCATTTTGACAGCCTTCAAATCTCACCTGTGCTGTGTGCTTAGTCGCTCAATCATGTCCGATGCTTTGTGACCCCATGGACTGTAGCCCGCCAGGCTCCTCTGTCCATGGAATTCTCCAGGCAAGAATACTAGACAGGGTTGCCATGCTCTCCTCCAGGGGATCTTCCCAACCCAGGGACTGAACCCAGGTCTCCCACATTGCGGGAGGTTCCTTTACTGTCTGAGCCACCAGGGAAGCGAATAAGGGCTCCCCTCATTGTGACAGTGTTGTGGTCATAGTAGTCAAGTAGTACCTTGACTGCTTTCCTAGAAACTAATATATGCTTATCTCTTGATAGTCCCACCTGGACCTATTGCAGTGGCATCAATAATAAAAGTCTTTATTTGCTGCTCTGCGTTTTTCCTTTTGGTTGTATTACTGGGCAGATTCCATGTGACATGAGTGAAGACCGCTAGAAGCTCAGGACTCACATCCTCCCAGTCTGAGTGCCCCAGTAAAAAGAGAGCTTTATTTTTTTCCCTTATAGAACTGGTAGAAAGATCCCAGAGAAGATCCTGACTGGTTTGGTTCTAATCAGAGACTAATCCTTGAAACAATCATGGTTCTAGGGGTGGGGGGCTTTTGATAGGCCATGCCTGGTATCATGACCATCCTTGAGGATGAAGATAGGGTCAACACCATCAGAACAGGAAAGATAGATTCTAAGGTTGGTGAAGAAGAAAGGGAGTTTGGGAATATTTATCCATTTGTTGACTATAGGACTAGTCTTTGCCTTAATCCTGGCATTGAACCCAGGTCCCTGGGAAGTTCATGAAGACTCACGTTTCTGGGAAGAGTGGACTGTGCCCTCCCACTTCTAAATTCCTTGCTGTCTACCTCAGAGGTTTTTCTCCGCTGGTGTGAACATCACAGCTGTGCTTGCCCATTGCTTTCTGAGTTATCCTGGTTTTCGCTGAAATCAAAGCCTGAGGCGGAGGCTTCTGTGCTACTTGATTAGGAAGTATAATCCCAAGGAACAGGAAGGAAGATGGAAATGAGTTAGGAAAGGAGGGAAGGCCAATACAAAGATACATTATTGAGCCCACCACCACTTGGTGTCAAGATCAGCTGCTCATCTTGCTGGATCCTCTTCTTAGAGATTGTGTAAATGACTGGTTTGCAAAAAGTGTGTCCGGGGAGGAAGTGAGAAGAATTTATCCACTGGCTCCTGCCTGCCCTTGGTCAAAAGTTAACTTTGTGGGTGTTAATTCCTCTGAACACCTTGGCTATGCCTATGTGGGCTCTGCAGCATGTTCCATTCATAGTAACAACAGGAACCCCTGGGCAGGAGACAAGAAGTACATGGTGCAGGATTGAGAACAGAGATCATATTTGGCTCCTATACTATGAAATGATGACCTCTCTGGGAGGGGAGAGCACAAATCCAGTTAGAAGACCTTCCAAGGTAATGGGCAGCTCATATTCTGCAAAAACTTGGACAAGATGGTTAATGATGCAGATGACAGTTGCTAATTACTCATGTATCATCTCTCTCCTCCACCATCTCTTTTAGATTTCTCCTACCTATGGCCAACACCTGAGCAGATCTCATGTGCTTCCCCAGTAAGGTGACTCAAACCTTCATCCCTCAGGTTTTCTATGCCTTGTTTATGTCAGGCTGTGAAGGCTACTGTTGTCTGTTTACTGTGATTATTGATTGAGAAGCACCGAGGATTCCAGGGAATCCTCTGCTTCTCTTCCCTTCATTCATTGTATGGCAGCTACCCCAGCTCCTCATGGCAGTCAGGGTTGATTGCTGTTACCAATAGGATGATTCTCTTCTTTGTCTGGTAATGTAAGGAAGCCTTTGGTATTCTCCAGTGGAGAATTCACTGGAACCATTATGTGTTACCTAATGGAAAAATTTATTCCTCACACTGTTCACTTTCTCCCTACACCCATCCCAAATTAGGAAATAGTATGAGAAACACAAATTCCACAGTGGGTCACCAGAAGTGATGATGAAAGGGGGCAAACCTATTTTTACCCTTTAGATTCTCATATTTTCCATATTGAGAACAGAGTGCTATTGGTTAAATGTGTATATCACATTTTAGATAAGGAGGCCTCAACACACTAGGGCTATCTTCAACACTGCTAAAGAACTGAGCCTTTTGCAGCCTATTCAGCATTTTTGTTGGCTTGACTGCTTTTGGGTATCATGTGTTTGTGTACCTGTTGTCGAATGTTCTTAATAAGAAATTGGTCCTTTGGTCTAAGGCCATGTTATATGGGATGTCATGTCAGGAGAACAGACATTGTGTATGTCCTCAGAGGATAATACTGCTCTGTAGCAAGGAAGGAAAACATATACACAGAGTAGACATGGATTCTGGTTGTGATAAATTGCTATCTCCTTTAAGGTGGAATGGATATAATTAACTTGCCATCAAACAGTTGGCTGGTCCCCTCCAGCGTGGTGCCATATGAGGGCTCAGCATTAATTTTTCCTTCTGCAGCTTGTGCATTCAGCAGTAGTAGAACTGGGTCTGTCTTACTTAAAGTGAGTCCATGCTGAGGGGTCCTTTTGTAGCCTCCATTCCTACACCATGATTGCTCTGTTTATGGGCTCATCAAGCCACCTTGGGTAGTCAAGGAGACAGCCTGGCCTTGTGCAGGACAAGTCATTCCTATCCATTTGGTCTCTGAGAATCTCCTCTATGGTGGGTGCTCTCTGGAGGACACTCACATTCTCTGGAGAATGTGAGGCATAACCTTGCACATTTTGTGCCTGTGCTCAAAAATGTCCATCATTTTATGTCTTTCATAGAACTCTTTCTCCCCAGTCTTCTAATCTGTTCCTTTTGGGCCCCTGACAAACCAGCCAATCAACTGCCCTGGATTCCTTGTATACCTATACCTTAGGCGATCTCTCCATACAAAGTGAATGTCAGATATACTGCTCACAGCTCTGTCCACCAGGATTTCATTAACCACGGCCCTTCAAGGCCCTTCCTGTGGAGGCCTGAAATCCTAGGAAGTAGAAGTGAGGGAAAGGGGAAGTGAGGAAAGGAAGGTGGACCATCTAACATGATGATGCACTACCCACGTTTCACTGGCCATATAAACGGCCGTTTCTCGGGATGGTCTCTTTTGGGGAGAAAGGGAAAAGACTTTGTCCACAGGTCAGAGTATCACCTTAAGTGCTAATTCTTATGTACTTTTGTGTTGCGTGTGTGTGGGTCCTGTAGTGTCTCAATCTTCCTTGATATGGGTGGGTGGTAAGATGCTATTGGGTTGTCCCCAGTGAGACCGGATGGATTTCCCATAGAGTTGGTATACTGCAGGCACTGAGGTTAGAACAAGTGGCCAAATGCCCTGCCATAGGTGAATATGGGAGAACTTGACATGCTGCATAAGTGGTATCTGATTCATCTTCCTTCCTTATGGAAACCTTCCTAATAGAGTGATGCACCCTCCATGACTCCCCAAACACCTTTGTGAAGTAGGCAGGTGCACTATTGGAGGACATATAATGTATCTCCAGGCATGGCTGAGGACACAAAGTTGAATTAGACCTGGTCAGCTTTTGCTCTCAAGAAGGTTGGTCAGCTGTATCCCCATCTGACAGATGGGAAAATGAAATAAAAAGGATTTTTTTCAAGTCATTCAACTGGAACGTGGCAAAGCTGGACCTATTAACAACATTTTATGACTTCCATTCCCAAAATACTGTGCTGCCTATACTGGTTACTGGAGTATTAAGACAGAAAATGACTGGCAAGCATGGGTTCATGACTCATGGCACAGATTCAGGTTTAAACAATGTGTTACAGTACATGAGATTTGTAAGTTCTTCTGTGATAACAGCCTATCACTGAAGATAGTATATTCAAAAGCAGAGACATTACTTTGCCGACTAGGGTCTGTCTAGTCAAGGCTATGGTTTTTCCTGTGGTCATGTATGGATGTGAGAGTTGGACTCTGAAGAAGGCTGAGCACCGAAGAATTTGATGGTTTTGAACTGTGGTGTTGGAGAAGACTCTTGAGAGTCCCTTGGACTGCAAGGAGATCCAACCAGTCCATTCTGAAGGAGATCAGCCCTGGGATTTCTTTGGAAGGACTGATGCTAAAGCTGAAACTCCAGTACTTTGGCCACCTCATGCAAATTGTTGACTCATTGGAAAAGACTCTGATGCTGGGAGGGATTGGGGGCAGGAGGAGAAGGGGACGACAGAGGATGAGATGGCTGGATGGCATCACGGACTCGATGAATGTGAGTCTGAGTGAACTCCGGGAGATGGTGATGGACAACAGGGAGGCCTGGCGTGCTGCCATTCATGGGGTCGCAAAGAGTCGGACATGACTGAGCGACTGAACTGAACTGAAGCTGGAATCAAGATTGCTGGGAGAAATATCAATAACCTCAGATATGCAGGGGGAAGGCAATGGCACCCCACCCCAGTACTCTTGCCTGGAAAATCCAATGGACGGAGTAGCCTGGCGGGCTGCAGTCCATGGGGTCGCTAACAGTCGGACGGACTGAGTGACCTCACTTTCACTTTTCTCTTTCATGCATTGGAGAAGGAAATGGCAACCCACTCCAGTGTTCTTGCCTGGAGAATCCCAGGGATGGGGGAGCCTGGTGGGCTGCCATCTATGGGGTCACACAGAGTCGGACACAACTGAAGTGACTTAGCAGCAGCAGCAGATATGCAGATGATACCACCCTTATGGCAGAAAGTGAAGAAGAACTAAAGAGCCTCTTAATGAAAGTGAAAAAGGAGAGTGAAAAAGTTGGCTTAAAGCTTAACATTCAGAAAACTAAGATCATGGCATCTGGTCCCATCACTTCATGGCAGACAGATGGGGAAACAGTGGAAACTGGCTGACTTATTTTTCTGGGCTCCAAAATCACTGCAGATGGTGATTGCAGCCATGAAATTAAGAGATGCTTACTCCTTGGAAGGAAAGTTATAACCAACCTAGACAGCATATTAAAAAGCAGAGACATTACTCTGCCAATGAAGGTCCGTCTAGTCAAGGCTATGGTTTTTCCAGTGGTCATGTATGAATGTGAGAGTTGGACTATAAAGAAAGCTGAGCACCAAAGAATTGATGCTTTTGAACTGTGGTATTGGAGAAGACTCTTGAAAGTCCCTTGGAGTGCAAGGAAATCCAACCAGTCCATCCTAAAGGAGATCAGTCCTGGGTGTGTTCATTGGAACCACTGATACTGAAGCTGAAACTCCAATACTTTGGCCACCTGATGCGAAGAGCTGACTCATTGGAAAAGACCTTGATGCTGGGAAAGATTGAGGGCAGGAGGGGAAGGGGACGACAGAGGATGAGATGGTTGGATGGCATCATCGACTCGATGGACATGGGTTTGGGTGGACTCCGGGAGTTGGTTGATGGACAGGGAGGCCTGGCATGCTGGAGTTCAAGGGGTGGCAAAGAGTCGGACACGACTGAGCGACTGAACTGAAGGTAGATTTAGTTTTTTCTAAATGCAACAGTTGCAGCAGGTAAAAGGACTGACAAGTTTATTGTCAAAGGGCATCTATCCATTTGATTGTAAAAAAAACAAAAATACAATTGTAATATCTTTAGAAAATAGTTATAATTCAAAAATACAAATAATGCAAATAACACCATAATCGTTGTGATCTTAATATTTGTGACTACCTTTCCATATCATTTAATATTTGACTACATCTTCATTTGAATGACTTTATAGTATTTAATTACATGGTTATATCATAGTGTGTTTAACCAATTTATTGTAAGATCTCAACTTTTTCAGTGTTTCAGTATTTTAAAAAAAGCTTAATTAAATAGCTGGTGGGAGGAGGGTATATCTTTGTGAAATTCACATTTTTAAAACATAACTTCATTAGAGATTCCTGATTCAAAAAGTATGCATTTTGCATATACATATGAGAATGCACATTTCCTTCCTAATTTGTCAACTTTGGGTATTATAATTTTAAATTATTTGCTCATATGATAGGAAAAAATATAAAATATAAATCTTTATTTTAGTGACTACAGAGAAAGTTTTATTTTGCTAAAAGATAGCAGCAATTCTAATCCACACAAGGATAGAATTCACATATTTATATGATGCTTACATATATTCAATGTCATAAAGTTTTTTCAAAAGCAGCCACAACTGTTTCCCTCACTGTATCTGACTTTGGCAGTGTGAGTTTGCAATATCTTCCACTGAGAGGTAGAGTCTACATCCTCACTTCTTGAATCTGGGCTGGACTTGTGTTGGTTTGCAAGTTGGCCTTCAAGCACAGAGGGCGAAGAGAGATGGAAGAAAGAGGCAGACCACTCCAGACTGGAACCTTTAAGGTTTAATAAACAAGGTAACTGATATCGGTTGTCTGGGGCAAATGCGAGATGTGGCTTGTGGCTTGTCTGGGGCAGCTGCAAGATGAGTAGATTTCCCCACCTGACTGCCAGAATCCTAAAAGTTGACGAGGTCTTAACTTGGTTCAGTCATGTATACAGCCTGTATGGTCTCAACCATACCTTACTTTCTCACTGGTGCATCCTAGTCCTTGAAGTGGCTGCTAGTGTGGGAATAGTGGAACCTCCATTCCAAGAACAGGTTATTCTACCACCAAGAATGAATTGTTTATCTTTCAACATATATTGGGAATGATTTCTGAGGTATAGATAGCACTGTTTATAAAAGCCAGGACATGGAAGCAACCTAGATGTCCATCAGCACATGAATGGATAAGAAAGCTTTGGTACATGTACACAATGGAGTATTACTCAGCCATTAAAAAGAATACATTTGAATCTGTTCTAATGAGGTGGATGAAACTGGAGCCTATTATACAGAGTGAAGTAAGCCAGAAAGAAAAACACCAATACAGTATACTAACACATATATAGGGAATTTAGAAAGATGGTAACGATAACCCAGTATGCAAGACAGCAAAAGAGACACAGATGTACAGAACAGTCTTTTGGACTCTGTGGGAGAGGGAGAGGGTGGGATGATTTGGGAGAATGGCATTAAAACATGTATACTATCATATATGAAATGAATCGCCAGTCCAGGTTCAATGCGCAGGATACAGGATGCTTGGGGCTGGTGCACTGGGATGACCCAGAGGGATGGTACAGGGAGGAAGGTGGGAGGCAGGTTCAGGATGGGGGAACACATGTACACCCATGGCGGATTCATGTTGATGTATGGCAAAACCAATACAATATTGTAATTAACCTCCGATTAAAATAAATTTGTATTAAAAAATTAAAAACTGGAGTGTTGAATTGCAAAAGCATTTTAAAAATTATCATTATTAACAGATAAGGAACCTCCACTTGTATGGGCCAACCAGCAGTCCCATCATCTCTATGACTACCTCCAATAACTTGTGACTTGCTTTGGCCAATAGAATGTAGCACAAATGGTCTGCTCTGAGTATAGGTCCCAAGAGGCTTTTCATACTTTAACTTGCTCTCTTGGAATCACCATTCAAATAAGCCCAGGCTGACTATGGGAAATGAGAGCTACATGGCTCAGAGACTCCATCAACCCAGCAGCTAAAGTTCAACCCCCAGGACCAGAGCTGGGTAGCTGATCTGTAGTTGAGTACAAAAGTGTGAATGAGTCCAGCTGAGATCAGAATCACTCGGGTAAGCACAGCCTAAACTGCTGACTCTTAGATTCCTGAGGGGGCGGGAAAAATGATTGCTGTTCTACATTACCACATTTTGTGATAGTTTGTTACCCAACAAAATTAACTGAAACACTCACCATTATCATTTTGGTGGAGAAGGTAACATTAGTATTTGAAGTAAAATGATCTTATTTGAAAAATAGGAAGGATGTTGTTTCAGCAACAAAAAGATCATATCATTATAAGCACAGAATTTATACAGTGATAAAAATGAAAATATGAAGTCATGTGCTGCCCCCCCATCAGCTATTGTGTTTATTGTGTCAATTTCTCCTGTAAATATCCTCAGAAACTATTTCCAGCAGGCAGTGCTGACAGACTGTTTAAGAAAAAGGATCTATTGGCCGAGAATATGATTATATAGCGTTTAGTTTTAATTTTGCAACGAGATAGCCATGTGAGTTGAGAACTGGGTGCTTTATCTCTGTGGGGCTTATTTTTTACCACTGCAAAATGAAGGACTTGGAATAACAGCAGCAACAATAGCCAAGATTTACTGACTGCTTCGGAGAAGGCAATGGCACCCCACTCCAGAACTCTTGCCGGAAAAATCCCATGGACAGAGGAGCCTGGTAGGTTGCAGTCCATGGGGTCACTAAGAGTTGGGCACGACTGAGCAACTTCACTTTCACGTTTTACTTTCATGCATTGGAGAAGGAAATGGCAACCCACTCCAGTAGTCTTGCTGGAGAATCCTAGGGACAGAGGAGCCTAGTGGGCTGCTGTCTATGGGGTCGCACAGAGTCGGACACGACTGAAGTGACTTAGCAGCAGCAGCGACTGTTCTATGGGCTTTCAAGTATTATCTAAATTCTTACAGTTGTACTTCAAATCCTCACCTGTAAAAGATATAATATTATCTTCTCTGTGATGAGGATTCAACAAAATGGCCCTAAATTGTCTCTGGGGTATAAAGCTCCTCACAGTCTAATGCTGATCACTATTTTTTTTTTTTTACAAGGCAATATAATTAAATACAATGCTTTCTGTCTTTATTTAACAAATTGATAAGTGATTGTGAGGTAGGTATTTTTTAAAACAGGTCTTTGCTTCATTTACTGGGGATGTTTTGGGACTGGATTTCTCAAACCAGTGTCAATAAATCGTATATCAGCAGTATGTGGATGACCCAAAGGTCTAGGCCAGCCCTTGACTGACCTTTGAGAAGTCAATTTCAGGGAAAACCTGAGAAATTTTGCCATTTGTATGACTTTAAAGGTCGACTATTTTGAGTGACTTTCATATCAACAGATGTCATGGTGGGGACAGTGCGCATCCATAAAAGCAGACCATCGCTTGCTGGGATTTTTGGACACATAGAAAGTGATAACCAAAAGGGGAAATTTTTGATTTCTGAACTCTACGTTAGGAACGTCTCTCTATCAACAGACACTAGAGAGTGATAAGGGAAATTGCTGAGTGGGAGATGACATTTCTACTACCTACAAATATAAATATTTTTACGCCATATGGCAATAAGAAAAATGGGCAAAGTATTTGAACAGGCACTTACAAAAGCAAATATATAAAATGCAAATAAACACATGAAAAGATGCCTGATCAGTCATGAGAGGTCACATTAAATCACAATAATTGGAATAGCTAAAATGTAAAAGACATCACTGGACGTTTGCAAAGATGTAGAGTAACTGGGATTCACAAATACTGTTGATGAGAGTGTAAACTGGCACAATAGCTTTGAAAAACTGTCACATGTACTTAAGGCGTATACATCCTTCCAATCAGTTATATACTCAACAGGAAATGTGTACGTTATGTTCACCAAAAGACATGTATAAATAAAGATGTTTATAGCAATGCTACTTGTAACAGAACAAAGCTGGAAATAGCCAAATGTTCATCAAAAGTAGTTAAGTAGTGGTATATTCATAACCTATAATATTTTATGGTAATAAAAAACTGCTGCATGTGACAACACAGATTACTCTTATAGACCTGCTTAGTAGAAAAAGGCAGGCAGAAAAGAATCCATCCTGCATGAATCCATAGGTAAAGCTCAAAAGTAGGCAAAATGAACCTATGGTGTTAAAAGTCAAGGGAATGGTTCTTTGACTGGGAGTAGCTAGTATTTTATCTTAGGGATTTTAATGACTAGGAAATGGCATGAAGGGGCTTCTGAGATGCTGGAAATGTTCTATTTCTTGATCTGAATGGAAATCATACACATGTGCTCACTCTGAATATTTACTGAGCCGTTTATGACTCATGTGCTTCTGTATATGTTCACTATACTTCACTGGATAAGTTCATCTTTTAAAATAAAAGAACTTATGGGAGCTGTTGGAGAGTGTCCCATAGAACAACCATGGGGTTGTAGATGGAAATGGCACCCAGATAATGGCACAAGCAGAGCAAACTGTTTCATGAGAAGGACCAGCATGTTGGTACCAGTACTAGCTCTTGAGTGGCCTTGGGATCAAGTAACTCAGATGGGCCAGGCCCAGGCACTTTGGTTCTGGTCGACAATATAGTGTAGAGACAGAAATCACGACTGGCAGGCCTGGAGAGAGAGCAGAATTGCTGGTGGATAAATCCTGTGAATTCAGAGGACAACAATGAGGTCAGAGAGGAATCAGCAAGAGCTGAAGAGTTGGGAATGATATCCAAATTCCCAGGGTAAATAGAAGATGTTATTGATAGGCATGCAGATTTATGAGATGTTTTAGCCTGCATGTTGATTCAAGGACAGCTCCCACTTTTGCTCCCATGGGTGAGAAATTTCCTTCTTGGCGAGGACAAGGCTAGTTGCTCCTCAATGTGATGGGAAGATTTGTCAGGAACAGGATGGTTGAAGCACAGAAAGAGGATGAGAACTCTAGGCATGGGGTAGGGAGAGATTTGGTTCTAATGATCTGATGATTTAGGAAGGAAGGGTAGTTATTTCTTATAGTACTGTCAGTGGCAAGGGAAAGTGTATTACTGTGTGGGTGCTGTGCAAAATAATTACGACCAAAACCATCTGATTGGAAGATGTCCTACCTTAGCTGCTATGGCTTCTGGCACAAGAACAAACAACAGTTCGGCCTCAACTACTAATCATGATACGGCGTGAATCCATCTCATTAAGCATGAGCCAAGCATGAGTTAGGAAATGGCAAGTAAAATACTAATGCTTAGATAATGCCTCATCTTATGCAGCACTATCCTTTCAGAGGACTTTCACAAATACCATCCCATCTGAAACTCAAAACTTCCTTGATGGAAGGGAGGGCCTATATTTCTTTCCACCTAAACAGATGACTCAGGGGCCCCAAGAGGGAAACGTGATCAATCAGTGGGCTTTCCATGTAAGTGTTCTGGCACTACTTTCTTTGTGTGATGTTTTCTTGGCTAAGCTGAAATGCATACTGGCCATGGCATGTGAACTAAAGGCAGCATGGGACACTGAGCAAAGATTTTTTTTTGTTTAATTTAGGAGATTTCACACGTAGCTGATGCAGGACTTAGAAATGGAACCCTGACAGTTGAAGTCAACATTTTTTTTAAAAAAAGCTCTGTTGTAAGAACAAGCAACACAAAAGTTTCCTGGAGTCCAAAGACTGACTTGTACTTCCATTGATAAGGCCTCAGAGCCCTTTGCTGGAAACTAATCACTCAGGATCATGCTTCTCAGACTTTCAAGTGCACAAGAACCACCTGGGGTGGTGGCAGTACAACACATATTATGATTCATCAGTTCTGGCTAGACAGTAGTGAGGACAAAACTGCTCTTGGGGTCACTCTGAACTGAGCACTTTAGTGTGGAGCCTTGGGGACTAAGGCCCCTGGAAACTGGCATCTTTATTAAGTAACAGTCCTCTAGAAAAATGGTACAGATGAAGCTATTTGTAGGGCAGGAACAGAGGCACAGAGAGAGAGAATGGGAATGTGGATGCAGCGGGGAAGGGGAGGATGAGACAAACTGGGGGAGTGGGACTGACATATACACACTGCTGCTGCTGCTGCTAAGTCACTTCAGTAATACTGGGTGTGAAATATGATAGCCAGGGGAAGCTGCTCTATAGCACGCGGAGTTCAGCTCAGTGCTCTGTGAAGACCTAGAGGAGTGGGAGGGGGAGGGGCATGGGAGGGAGTTTGGGAGGTGGGAGGTGGTTCAAGAGGGAGGGGATATATGCGTACTTACATGATTCACTGCATTGTAGAGCAGCGACACTGTAAACCAATCATACACCAATAAAAAAAGAAAGAAACTCAGGCTCCCCCATAAAGCCACATTTAGGAATCTTTCTACATTCTGGATTCACTGTTTACAAAAAAGTTCAGAATTTTGATTTTACTTTCTTTTTCTCTGTTTCCCAGGAAACAGAATTTGTAGGCCTAGATACTTCATTCATTCATACTATTGTGGCAGCCACAATTTCTCCTGGGAAGACAGCAGAAAATAAATCAGAAGATGTCCCTGCCCTCAGGAAATTTACAGTTTAGTGGGGGTAGAGAGAAGGAGCAAGTCAACAAAAAGTGAATATGTGATGTGTAGGATGGTTGTTAGGTATTCAGAAAAAAGTACTTTGTAAAAAGTAGAGAAGGCAGACATGGTAGAGAATGTGGGGTTGCAGTTTCAGGTAGAAAGGCCTCATTGACAAGAGGATGTGGGAGCAAAGACAAGGAGGTGAGAAAGTGAGTTTTTGGGGAGACCTGGGGAGAACATTCCAGGCAGAGAGAACCACAAGCACTAAAGCTGTGAGATGCAGCAAGCCTGGCATGTTTACAGAATAGCAAAGGCTAGTGTCATTAGAGTTGGGAGGCCGGGGATAGAAGTGAGATGCAGATGGGAAGGGGAATAAAAGGCAGCTTAGTGCCTCAGAGGCCACTGTATGGACTTTGGCTTTTCCTCTGAGGAGTATGAGATGTTGGATGGTTTTGAGCAAAGGAATGAGTGACTGGATCTGACTTATGCTTTTAAAAGAAGTAATCTGGCACCTGTGCTAAAATCTGCAGAGGACAAAGGTATTATAGAAACCATGAGGCCAATGTAGAGGGATATTCGTCACCCAGGTGAGCAATGAGAATCACCTGGGTCATGGCAGTTGCTGGTCTGGTGATGAGAAATGGTACCTATATAAATCTGTCTACACTAAACTGAGATTTATTAATCTGGGTGCATGACTCATGAAGCTCCTGGCAGTTGGTTGATAGTTATAAGGAAGTTTTGTTAGTTTTTGGTTTTTGGGGGGTGGGTGGTGTGCGGGTGAAACATACCACTTCATTTTGTCCCTGCTGCTGGATTATCACTTCTTTTATCATTTAAAAAAGTTATAGAATGTTGGAAGCAGTGGTAGTTGAGGTTAACCTTTCCCAATACAGATTTCAGAACAATTTAGCAGCTTGAGTTCCATTTTTAAGTTTTATATCACAGATGGGTGTCTTTCCATTAAAAAATAAATCAAGAGTGGCAGCAATTGTCAATGTTATTTTTCTTCTTATAACTCTAACTGGAGTATTGAAAAGATAGAAACTCTCCAGAGAATTCACTATTCCAGGGTTGGCAAATACAAATACATAGCAAATAGTCCCTCTTCCACTTTCTCACCAAAGGCAGATATTACTAAGTGAGAACAGCATTCTTTTTCTCTGAGCTCTGATGGAGCATTGGAATCTTTATCAAAACAATCACAAATATATCAGAGCTGGCCTGAGTTAAAACCTATTTGCCATGCCTGTGGGTAATCACTCTTCCTGACAGCTTAATGGGGTTGGACAGGAAGCCATGCTTCACCGAGGTACAGCTGGAGCCAGTCTTTGTCTTGTCAAATTCTGTCTCCATCTCTGGCTAGCTCTTCCACCCTGGACAATGACTTCACATTTCTAAGCCTCACTCTCCTGTTCTATAAAATGGGGGAGATAATGCCTGTCTCATAGTAGCTGAGAGTGTTAGTCACTCAGTCATGTCTGACTCTTTGTGATCCCATGGACTGTAGCCCACCAGGCTCCTCTGTCCATGGGCTTTTCCAGGCAAGAATACTGGAGTGGGTTGCCATTCCCTTCTCCAGGGGATTTTCCCAGCCCAGGGACTGAACCTGGGTCTCCCACATTGCAGGCAGACTCTACCACCTGAGCCACTGAAGTGAAAGTCATTCAGTTGTGTTGACTCTTTGAGAGCCGGTGGACTCTACAGTCCATGGAATTCTCCAGGCCAGAATACTGGAGCAGGCAGCCATTTCCTTCTCTAGGGTATCTTCCCAACCCAGGGATCGAACCTAGGTCTCCCACATTGCAGGTGGATTCTTTACCAGCTGAGCTACCACGGAAGCTCTGAGCTACTAGGAAGAATTAAATACTATATGTGAATTGCTTAACCCAGGGCCTTACCTGATTTATTGAAACCTTTAATACATCTCAAGCATGGTTATTTGAATTAGTTTAATTAACAGATATCTTGAGGACATATATAGAAGTATCCTGACTCTGCCACCTTGTCCTTCTTCTTTTTCTTTAAAAAAAATTTTTTTTTTAGCTTATAAACCTGTTTATACCATCTCTAAGAAAGGAACACTTCCGTGCTCACTCTTCACAACCCCATCATGGTAGCTTGGCATTAGCATGTATAGCTGTTTAGTTGGTTTTGTAAAGGCAGAATCCATTACTAAAACCCTATAGAATATATAAACCTTTTTGGAACCTGGAATATAGTTTCCCACACAAATGATATAACAGAGATTAACTCCCAAACCAACATAACAGACAAAAACAGAAAGCAAATGCAAAAAGAAAAGCTTGAGAGTGATCAAGAAAAGGTTAGCTGACATTAAGAAAGCAACAGCAACGACTAACAGCCAACTTCGGTTCAAGAAAAGAAGCTGGAATAAAATCTTTGGTGAAATGAATTAAAAAAATAAGTTTGATTTAGACCAAAGAAGATAATGTGGTACCCAGTGACATGTGTTCTATTGTTCACTACGGGTTATGCATTTACTGAGTTCTAGTTACCAAGTGCTGTGCTTAGTACCGGAGGTTAAAACACATCGTCTCTGCTCACAAGACAGTAGACTAGTGAGATAAATAGCCATGAAAATTTGGATTGTATAGTCTAATGGGTACAAAAGGGATACATATATAATCCTTCTGAAACAAAACAGGACTACAAAAGCTATGAATGAGCTCAGGTCAGAGAAGGCTTCTTAGAAGAACAGATACCTAATCTGATCCTGGAGTGTAAATAGCAACAAACCAGGTAAAAGTCAGGGAAGAAGGAGAAAATTTCATGGCAAATTTGAGGGAACTGTAAGCATGTCAGAACTACTGGAGGATAGAGTTCAAGGAAACAGCCTTATCACATTGCTAGACTCAACAGGTTTCTGATTGCTGACTGTTCTGTTATTTTGGTAACAAGACAAGGGCAGTCTCAAGTAGATACAACAGTTTAGTGACAGGAAAGTGATGGTTACTCTGGACAGTCAAGTCCCTCGGGATGTGGATGCCAGGATAGTGAAGTAAAAGAGATTTGTGGCTGAGTAATAGTCCATTGTATATATGTAACACATCTTCTCCATCTATCCGTCTGTTGATGGACACTTAGGTTGCTTCCACGTCCTGGCTCTTGTACTAGTGCTGAACATTGGGATGGATGTATCTTTTGGAATTATGGTTTTCTCCAGGGTTATGCTCAGGAGTGGGTTTGCTGGGGCATATGGTACTTTTAGTTTTTTGAGGAACCTCCATACT
Organism: Oreotragus oreotragus; assembly: GCA_006410675.1. NCBI lineage: Eukaryota > Metazoa > Chordata > Mammalia > Artiodactyla > Bovidae > Oreotragus > Oreotragus oreotragus. Next base: position 133,895 of record SJYX01017428.1, read on the forward strand.
GTTCTCCATAGTGGCTGTACCAGTTTCTGTCTTGCAAGTTCTTTCTAGAATCTCCATGGCTACCACATCCCCACTGGGAACCTTTTGGTGTGTATATGAGTCTCAGCGTGAATTTCATTGTTTTGACCCTATCACTAAGAATATGTACATGTCTGAGTGTCTGGTGCATAGGTCTGTGAAGTTGATGGTAAGAACCACATCATGACAGATTTATCTAGGTGTAATGTCCAGGAAACCTCAGGCCTCTAGTTATCTTTTCAACCTGTTTGTTTTTGGCAAAAACCTCTGTCATTGTGTATCACATGCCTGTCTGTTTTGTCCTAAATTCAGTCCTTTCCACTACATTGTACCTTTTTCCTGGTGAGTCATTTTCACTCATCATTTTCACTGTAGGTGCTCTCATTGGCCTTTCTTTGGCTAGACTAGAGAAGGCTAAAAATCATACTATTTGAAAACTTTGAGAATAATTATCTATGAACAGATGTGAGCTATTTTTGCAAAATGGTACATCGATATAAAAATGATACTAGCAGATAGCTATCATACCCTTCCTCCTAGGAAATTTTTAATTGCTGAAGGATTTCTTAACACATGTCATAGAAAAATTGATCACATAATTTGAACCTTTGAAATTATATGCTATTTTAAAATTTTTTTAAAAAGAGGGAATGAGAGTGAGTCATTGAAAATGAGTCATTTAATGTTCCCTTTGTGTACGAATCACCTCACCAAGACTTAAGTTCACACACGTATGTCCTTAAAATTCTTGAGGTATAAAAGCAAGTGATGTGTTCTGCCTTTAAGGTTTTCATTTCCTTATATTAGGGCACCTAGACTGAATGTATTAACAATGAACCTACCTGGGTGACACACATCTCAGGTTCTGACACCTCTCTACAGAACATGTTCTGACACATTCTGTCCCTGGGACTACTCATCTAGTCCCTTTCACTGTAGAATGATATTCTGTAGTGGCCAGATTGTTTTTTCCTTTCTCCCAAAGAGAATTTTAGTTCTATCAAGCTTCATGAAACTTCCCTTGCCTTCACTTGACTCAAGTGGTATACTCTTGAGAAACATGATATTTTGAAGCAAGTGATTTAGGCACACATGAATCAAAACTACGTCTTCTTGAGAACTGAGTCAAGCTGTCAAGTACCTAAGCAAGTGTGTCCAAGGAAGAGATATTTATAGTTGCCATGTGAGGGGATGGTGAGGAGGAAAAGGAAGGATGCAAAAGGCTACCAAGGAAATAAGTTCAGAGAAATTGCTCTCTCGCAAATGTTTCCCATCAGACTAGTGGAGTCAGACTGCAAAAAGGACTTCTAGAATTACATGACATTTTCACTTATAGTTAAACGCTGGGGATTTTCCTGATGAGCCAGTGTGCCTGTTGAAGGCCCACTTCGGAATTTAACTGTAGACCTTGTGCCTACCATGCACACAAGGTCTCTCTCCACACAGACTCCCCTATTTCTTCCCTGTTGATGTCCCAGGGCCCTGTAATTATACTCCACTTAGGTTTCCAAGGCTCCTGGGCATCTCTGAGCTGGAATTAGTGAATACATGTACATGAGCATTAACACCTAAGTAAGGAAAACATTCTATGGCATCTAGTTAAAGAAAATTAATAAGCATGCAGAATGAAAAACCAACAAAACAGACAGTAAAAGCCACTGATGCCTGCACCTTAACATATATGCATATGCTGATTAACTCTCTAACCTGACTGAATGCTAATAGCTCTTGCTTTATAATTGTTCTGCTCCACATGCTTATATAATTACACCATTCTTTTTCTTGGGATGTTTTCATTAGATGATTCAACTAAGTGTTAAGACATCAAATGAATAAACAGAACTGCGATTGACTGGGGATGATGCCAGCATTGAATAATGCTATTAAGGTTATATGTTTTAGCAGAGATTCAATTAAATGGTGGTTTTATCTAAATATTCTAGTGGGAATGTTATTAAAAGGTATTTGGAAAGGCTTTTTTTTTTTTGGTGTGTGGTATGTTTTTGTTGCTTTTAATGATGATATTTTCAAATGGGTTACTCAGTGTGAAACAGATATTACTATGGACTTGAGTTTATTTTTTTGTTTTTTTTTTCCTGGCAGCAATGGGTGGAAATGAGAGACATAGTGGTATTTTGCTTCTAATTTTGTTTAAAGAAAATAAAATAACAACAGCATAGTTTTGAAATAACATTTATATAGCAGAAAAAGTTGAAGATGTATTCATTATTGCATTAATTTTGTCAGTTGTAGAGGATAAACTTCCTCCCTCCCTAAGAAATGACGGAGGAAATTTCAACCAAAGGATTTTGCTGAACGTGAAACTCAGATGAAGTTTTTCAGTGTGTAAATATTGACATAAGAATTTAAAAAAAGGTGGAGATGAGGGTACCAAAAGCACAAATATTGTGAAATAGTAGAAATAATGTGACTGAAAAGTGGGAGGAAAAGGGAGAGGGAAGAAGAAAATTAACAAGCTTATTGGTATTTGTATTAGCAGGAGGTAGGAGGTAAAAGCGTGGTAACAAAAACTGATAAACCAGATTGTCAAAGGCAAAGTCCAATCAACCCAGGAGATTAGAAGCATTACAGACACATAAGAACCATTGTAATCACAAGTGCAAACATACAAATATTTTCTAATACCAAAAGTTGTTTAAAGAACAAACAATGCATATCATAGAAAAGGAAAAGTAGCAAATATAACAAAATACATGTAATTATAAAATTTTGCCATGGATGAGATCAAGCATTTATCTGTTATATCAATAAATGTGAATAGGTTTAACTTATATACTAAAAGAAAATGATACTCAATTTGGCTCACAAAAAGTGAACTGTATATAGGAGCTATAGCTGAAAGTAAGTAATTTTGAAAGGCTAAAAACAAATGAATGAACTAAGGCATGGCAGGCAAATAGAAAAATAAGGAAGGTAGGGGTAATGATCTTGATGTTAGACAAAATAGAATTCAAACCCCAAAGCATAAATATGTCAAAGAAGCGCACTTTCTTCCCCATTCTTTTTGTACTGTGGTAAAATACATAGAACATAAAATTTATCATCTTAACCATATTTAAGTGTACAGATCCGTGGTACTAAGTATCCTGACTTTGTTGTATAACCCTCACTACCTTCTTTCTCCAGAACTTTTTCATTTAGCAAACTCTATACCTATTAAACGATAACTTCCCATCCTCCCAGCCCTTCTCAACCCCTGGCAACCACCATCCTACTTTCTGTCTCTATAAATTTGACTACTCTAGGTATCTCATGCTGTGCTGTACTTAGTCACTCAGTCTTGTCTGACTCTTTGAAATCCGATGGACTGTAGCCTGCCAGGCTCCTCTGTCCATGGAGATTCTCCAGGCAAGAATACTAGAGGGGGTTGCCATGCCCTCGTCCAGAGGATCTTCCCAACCCAGGGATTGAACCCAGGTCTTCTGCATCGCAGGCAGGTTCTTTACTGTCTAAACCACTAGGAAAGCCCAAGAATACTGGAGTGGGAAACCTATCCCTTCAGCAGAAGATCTTCCTGACCCAGGAATCAGACCGGGGTCTCCTGCATTGCAGGTGGATTCTTTACCAGGTGAGCTACTAGGGAAGCCCTGAGGTATCTCATAAGTGAAACTAAGCAGTATTTGTTTTTTGTGTGTCTGGCTTGCCTCACTTAGCATAATAACCTCAAATTTTATGTTGTGAAATATGTCAGAATTTCCTTTCTTTTTAAGGTTGGATATTCCATTATACGTATATTTTATGTAGCCATTCATCCATTGATAGACCCTTGAGTTGAATTTAGATATTTTGAATAATGCTGCTATAAACATCAGTGCATGAATTTTCTCTTTGAGATCTAAGAAGGATACTTTCTGATAGGAAAGTCACAATTCACAGTATAAATGTATCCTTATGAATATTTATGCATTAAATAATATAACAACTACCTTCATAAAAATAAACTATAGGAGCTGCAAAGGAACAGAGGTAACCACAGTAATAACAGGAGACATTCATACATCAGTGTTAATACTGGAAAGACAAGTAGACAAAAATAGAGATGAAAGGCCTAGAAACAATCGATGTGGAAGATCTTAGGAATAGGTATAACTCTATACCCTGAGGATAGAGAAGACATTTTCTTTTCAAGTTCATGCAATAATCACTCAATTTGATTGTATGATACTCTACAGGTACATTCACACAGTAAATTATCACAGACTGATAAATATTTAACAAGCAGCTCTCTAGAAGAAAAAGCTGTGATACCATTTGCTAATTTCTCTGATCTAAATCCTCTTATAGCCAATTTGAAGTTACCAATGTAATGCCATTGAACAAGGAGTTGGGAAGAGAAAAAGACAATTGAATTTCATAAACCAGTACAAGTCAGCTCTAATGAATTACTAAGTTTCATAAAGTAGAAATATTATAAGTGAAACTCCATGATCACAAGCAATAAAACTAGAAATAACTAACAAAAAGAGAAATTCTCTTCTTGACATTTAAAACTTTTTACTAAACAACTCCTTAGTGAAAAGGGAAATACAAAATGAAATTATAAAATGAAAAATTAAGAAAAAGCTCTCTATATTAGGATTTGTGGCATACATTTTAAGCCATCATTAAAGAAAAATTCATAGGACTAAACACACAGTAAAAATGAAATTCTGAAAATAAATTTTTAGCTCAAAAAACTAGTGAGAGAAAAACAAAATAAAACACAAGGAAGGCGATCATAAGGATAAAGCAGAAGTCAGTGAGGTAAAGAATAGCAAATAAGTAGCCCTAATCAATAAATCAAAATTGTATTTCTTTAAAAGTCAACAAAACTAGCTAACTTGATCAAGACAAAAAGAGAAATTACATAAGTACAAAATAATAATTGACAAGGGGAACATAACCATCAAAACAGAAGAAAATTTACAACTAGTAGAGTACAGACCTATATGCAAATTTAAAAAATTAGATGAGCTGGATACATTTGTAGGAAAATAGAGATTACGAAAATTGGCCCAATTGGCGTTAAAGTATAAACAGATCAATGTCTATAGTAGAAATAATGAGAGATAAGGAAGTATCCCACAAAAATAGGATCAGGCACAGATGGTTTCACAGAGGAATTCTAGTATGTCTTCAAAAAGCAATAGTCTCAATGCCGTAAATTGTTTCAGAGCTTTGAAAACAAAGATGAAAACTTTCTCAACTTCTTCATGAAGCGAAGATAATATTGATGCTTAATTCTGCTAAATATACTATTAAATTACAATAGCAGAACCATGTTATTTATGAATATTGATGCAAAAATAATAGCAAATGGAGCTCAACAGCACATTAAGAAAAAATACACTATGACCAAGTGAAATCTAGTTCATGGTTGGTTTGATAATATCACATTAATATCACATACTGATAACTTTAAGGGGAAAATCATGTGATTATCTCCATGTGCATGTGCTCAGTCACTTCAGTTGTGTCCGGCTCTTTTGAGACCTCATGGACTGTAGCCTGCTAGGCTCTTCTGTCCATGGGAATTCTCCAGACAAGAATACTCGTGTGGGATGTCATGTCCTGCTCCAAGGGATCTTCCCAACCCAGGAATCAAACCCAGTTCTCCTGCATTGCAGATGGATTCTTTTTTCTTTTTTTTAATTAATTACTTTTAATTGGAGGCTAATTACTTTACAATATTGTAGTGGTTTTGCCACACATTGATATGAGTCAGCCTTGGGTGTACATGTATCCCCCATCCTGAACCTCCTCCCACCTCCCTCCACATCCCATCCCTCAGGGTTGTCCCAGTGCACTGGCTTTGAGTGCCCTGTTTCATGCACTGAACTTGGACTGGTCATCTATTTCACATATGGTAATATACATGTTTCAATGCTATTTTCTCAAATCATGCCACCCTTGCCTTCTCCCACAGAGTCCAAAAGTCTGTTCTTTACATCTGTGTCTCTTTTGCTGTCTTGCATATAGGGTCATCATTACCATCTTTCTAAATTCCATATACACATGTTAATATACTGCATTGGTGTTTTTCTTTCTGACTTACTTCACTCTGTATAATAGGCTCCAGTTTCATCCACCTCATTAGAACTGATTCAAATGTATTCTTTTAAATGGCTGAGTAATATTCCATTGTGTATATGTACCACAGCTTTCTTATCTATTAGTCTGCTGATGGACATCTAGGTTGCTTCCATGTCCTAGCTATTGTAAACAGTGCTGTGATGAACACTGGGGTATACATTTCTCTTTCAATTCTGGTTTCCTTGGTGTGTATGCCCAACAGTGGGATTGCTGGATTGTATGGCAGTTCTATTTCCAGTTTTTAAAGGAATCTCCACACTGTTCTCCATAGTGGCTATACTAGTTTGCATTCCCACCAACAGTGTAAGAGGGTTCCCTTTTCACCACACCCTCTCCCAGCATTGTTTGTTTGTAGACTTTTTGATAGCAGCCATTCTGACCCGTGTGAGACGGTACTTCATTGTGGTTCTGATTTGCATTTCTCTGATAATGAGTGATGTTGGGCATCTTTTCATGTGTTTTTTAGCCATCTGTATATCTTTGGAGAAACGTCTGTTTAGTTCTTTGGCTCATGTTTTGATTGGGTCGTTTATTTTTCTGGAATTGAGCTGCATGAGCTGCTTGTTTATTTTTGAGATT
>SJYX01017428.1:144522-217941 GCA_006410675.1 Oreotragus oreotragus
AGGAGTTTTATAGTTTCTGGTCTTACATTTAGATCTTTAATCCATTTTGAGTTTATTTTTGTGTATGGTGTTAGAAAGTGTTCTAGTTTCATTCTTTCACAGGTGGTTGACCAGTTTTCCCAGCACCACTTGTTATAGAGATTGTCTTTTCTCCATTGTATATTCTTGCCTCCTTTGTCAAAGATAAAGTGTCCACAGGTGTGTGGATTTATCTGTGGGCTTTCTATTTTATTCCATTGATCTATATTTCTGTCTTTGTGCCAGTACCATGCTATCTTGATGACTATAGCTTTGTAGTATAGTCTGAAGTCAGGCAGGTTGATTCCTTCAGTTCCATTCTTCTTTCTCAAGATTGCTTTGGCTATTGGAGTTTTTTTGTAAATCCACACAAATTGTGAGATTATTTGTTCTAGTTCTCTGAAAAATACCATTGGTAGCTTGACAGGGATTACATTGAATCTATAGATTTCTTTGGGTAGTATACTCATTTTCACTATATTGATTCCTCTGATCCATGAACATGGTATATTTCTCCATCTATTTGTGTCATCTTTGATTTCTTTCATCAGTGTTTTATAGTTTTCTATATATAGGTCTTTTTTTGTTTGTTTGTTTCTTTAGGTAGATTTATTCCTAAGTATTTTATTCTTTTTGTCACAATGGTGAATGGAATTATTTCCTTAATTTCTCTTTCTTTTTTCTCATTGTTAGTGTATCTGTGTATTAATTTTGTATCCTGCAAATTTACCATATTCATTGATTAGCTCTAGTAATTTTCTGGTGGTGTATTTAGGGTTTTCTATGTAGAGGATCATGTCATCTACAAACAGTGAGAGTTTTACTTCTTCTTTTCCAATCTGGATTCCTTTTATTTCTTTTTCTTCTCTGATTGCTGTGGCTAAAACTTCCAAAACTATGTTGAATAGTAGTGATGAAAGTGGGCACCCTTGTCTTATTCCTGACTTTAGGGGAAATGCTTTCAATTTTTCACCATTGAGGAAAATGTTTGCTGTGGGTTATCATGTATGGCTTTTATTATGTTGAGGTATGTTTCTTCTATGTGCAGGCAGATTCTTTACCATTCAAGCCACCATCTCCATAGATGTTGATAAAGCCATTGAGGAAGTTCAAAATCAACTGATAAAAGCATTAAAAAAATGAATTGAGGGCTTGAAGGCTACTTTCTTAACATGATTAAATATATATAAATCCCCAAAACCGTTTTCTTAATGAGGAAACTCTAGAGGCATTTCCATGATAAGGAATGGATAGCATGGATGCCAATACATTCACTAATTTCATTGTTTCACTAGAGGCATTAGTCAATGAGTTAGATGCAAGAAATCAAAGTATAAGAATAAACAAAGAAATAAAACTATATCTGCTCATGATATATTTGACAAACTGAAGAGAATGAAAGATACAAATAACTCAAACACACCATTACAAAGATATCAGTTCTTCCTGTTAATTGATATAAGCAAGCTTTTTATGAAACTTTATAAATTGATGCTGACATTTTTATTAAAAAACAAAACATAAAGAATAATCAAATGTAAAGAATAAGAGAGAAACACTGAAAAAAAATTATGAGACTGGACTAAACCTATCAGACATTAACTTTGAGCCTCTATAATTAAAAGAAGGAGATGCTAAAGTGTAAACAGACAAATACACTAGTAGAATAGCAGAGAAACTCAGTATCAGACCAAACTTTATATAGAAATTCACAATATCATAAAAGGCAAAGATGGACTCTTTAATAAAGGAAGCTTGAATAGCCTAGTTACCACTTGGGAAAAAAAATTAGATTTGTACTTTATACAGAAAATACATCATTAACTTAAAATGCATCAAAGATCTAAATGTAAGCACAAAACTAGGTAGAACTGTAAGAAAACATGAGTGAATTCCTCTTGGTGAAGAAAAAGTCAAATTATACCTCAAAATCTATAGGCAGTAAAAGACTGATATATCTGACTACATGAAATAAAATGTTTTTGCACGTTTTAAAAAACACCATAGCTGAAAAACTGGGTGAAAATATTTGCAGCATATACAGACTAAAGCCAAATATTCCTTTATATATAAAGAAACTGTAAACATCAAGGAGCAAAGGGCCAAAATCCAACAGAAAAGTGGGAAAGGGACAGTATCAGGTAATTCAGATTAACATGTAAATGGCCCTTAGGAATATGAAAGTTGCCATGTGTAATCAAAGAAATGAAAATTAATAAAACCACTAGTATGCCATTTTTCACCCTTAAGATGGGTGAAAAAAAGTATTGACAACATACTCTGTTGGCAAGGCTGAGGTGACAGTTCCTTTCAATACCAACCACTTGAAATGCAAACTTGACAACCCTTTCTAAGGATTATTTGGCAATGCCTACTAAACTGTGCTCACCTTTTGATCCTGCAATCTCACTTCTCATAATCTGCCATAAAGATACATCACCAACAATATGAAAATTATAAATGCACAAGATTTATCATTGGTAATTGGGAAATACAAATGGAAAAAAATCTAACTACCCATCCATAACAGAGTGACTAAGCCACCTACAAATGGAATGCTGTGCAGTCGTCAAAAGAATGAGAAAGGTCTCTGTGAACTGATATGAACTGATTTTTCCAGGATATATTAGTTAAGTGAAAAAGTACAGAACGTGTCTCTGATATAGTGCCCATCATTTAAGTTATCTGTATTAGCTCATTTGTGTAATTAAATATAGGAAGGTTAAATCAGGAGCTAATGACAGGTTCAGTGTAAAATTGGTCTCCTGAATCCTGACTGAGTTTTTTCTGTTTTGAAAAGTTTCAGTTCAGTCGCTCAGTCGTGTCCGACTCTTTAGCTGACTACAATATTATATTAGTTTCAGATATATAGTATTGTGATTTGACATCTGTATAACTTTATGAAATGATCACCATGATAAGTCTAGTAACTGTCACCATATAAAATTATTATAGTATTGGCCGTATTCTTTATGCTTTATGTTACATACCCATGATTCATTTATCTTATAAGTGGATGTCTGTACATCTTAATCCGCTTCACCTATTTTACTTAAAATCCCCCTCCCACTTCGCTCTGGCAACCACCAGTGGAATTTCTTTGTTTTTTTAACCATGATAAGTCTAGTAACTGTCACCATATAAAATTATTATAGTATTGGCCGTATTCTTTATGCTTTATGTTACATACCCATGATTCATTTATCTTATAAGTGGATGTCTGTACATCTTAATCCGCTTCACCTATTTTACTTAAAATCCCCCTCCCACTTCGCTCTGGCAACCACCAGTGGAATTTCTTTGTTTTTTTTTCTCCCTATCCCCTTCACAATATGTCTTCTCTCCCTGCTCTTCCCTCCCTAACAATAAAAACACCCAACAGGAGATCCACCCTCTTAACAAAGCTTTAAGTTCTCAATATAGTGTTACTATCTGTGGTTGTCTCTTGCAGAACAAATCTCTAGAACTTACAAATACTTACTGAATAGTAACCCCCAATTTTTTCTTCCCCAAACCCCTGGAAACCACTTCTATTCTCTGTTTTTGTGACTTTGATTATTGTTGTATTTGGCCAAGGATAGATTTAGTTTTAAATTAGGAGCCAAGGTCTCAAGGGCAAGGGTTAGAACAATTTAGTTAATTGCCTTTTAAGGGATTGATTCTGTTGTTACTGTGTTAAACATTTCATAGATAGATCTTCCAACTCTTAAAATCACTGCAAATGAGGAAGAAGAATTTTTACATTTCTATATGCAAAACCCTGATGACTTCCCCTTGGAACTGATGGAGTGTGTGACTTCAGTTACCTGTAAACAAGGCTTCCTATCCCTTTGGGGCCCTCAGTTCTGCTGTTTCCACATTAGAAACTATGGTTAAAAGTTAGCAGCTCTGACAGTTCCTTGACAGAAAGTAGTATCTCCCCTGTCCAGGATATTATGATCAAACACCTGTTGAAAAGCAAATAGAACTAGCCTTATTATTACAATTTGGAGCATATGTTACCTGGGGAAATAGCAAGACAAAGACAGAAGTAATAAAACCTGAGAGGTGGGAATTCTAATACCTTATGGCTAACACTATGCTTATATATCCTATCAATCGGGATAGCAAAAATAAAAATAAATAACATTTTAGACAGGCAGTCACGAGTGTGGAAAAAAGATTTGCATCAGTTGATATCAGTCAATCAGTCGTGTCCGACTTTGTGACCCCATGGACTGCAGCATACCAGGCCTCCCAGTCCATCACCAACTCCTGGAGGTTGCTCAAACTCATGTCCATCGAGTTGGTAATGCCATCCAACCACCTCATCCTCTGTCCCCTTCTCCTCCTGCCCTCAATCTTTCCCAGCATCAGGATCTTCTCCAGTGAGTCAATTCTTCACATCAGGTGGCCAAAGTATTGCACTTTCAGCTTCAACATCAGTCCTTCCAATGAATATTTAGGACTGATTTCCTTTAGGATGGACTGGTTGGATCTGCTTGCAGTCCAAGGGATTTTCAAGAGTCTTCTCCATACTACAGTTCAGAAGCATTAATTCTTTGGCACTCAGCTTTCTTTATAGTTCAACTCACATCCATACATGACTACTGGAAAAACCATAGCTTTGGACCTTTGTTGGAAAAGTAATGTCTCTCCTTTTTAATAAGCTGTCTAGATTGGTCATAGCTTGTCTTCCCAGGAGCAAGCGCCTTTTAATTTCAAGGCTGCAGTCACCATCTGCAGTGATTTTGGATCCCAAGAAAATAAAGTCTCTCACTGTTTCCATTGTTTCTCCATCTATTTGCCATGAAGCGATAGGATCAAATGCCACGTTCTTAGTTTTCTGAATGTTGAGTTTTAAGCCAACTTTTTCATTCTCCTCTTTCACTTCCATCAAGAGGCTCTTTAGTTCTTCTTCACTTTCTGCCGTAAGGGTGGTGTCATCTGCTTATCTGAGGTTATTGGTATTTCTCCCAGCAATCTTGATTCCAGCTTGTGCTTCATCCAGACCAGCATTTCACATGAAGTGCTCTGCATAGAAGTTAAATAAACAGGGTGACAATATACAGCCTGACATACTCCTTTCCCAATTTGGAACCAGTCTATTCATCAGACAGACCCACATTTGCATCAGACAGAGCCAAATGTAAATCCTGATTCAGATACTTATTGAATGTAATCTTGGCAAACTCCTTACTTCTCTGGGCCTCAGTTTCTGTATCTGTTAAGACAGAAGATCACCCATTTTGTTGTACTAAATAAGCACTGTGTGTATATAGGGTACTTACTGGGTTTGCAATCAGTGTGAGGTCATTCTGTCCAATTTTTATCTCTTAATTTTATATTTTTATTCATTTATATATTTTTTCTCTTTTCAGTTCCCATTCCCCTTCTCAGCTGTTGAATGACAGGGATTGCTTGACTCTGTCTTTCCTACTTCCTTCATATTCCATTGAGACCTTCCCCCATCCTTGGTGTGAGTTATGATTTTCTTTCCCTAAGAAGAAACAGTATTAGTATAAGAACTGTTTATNTTTCAGTTCCCATTCCCCTTCTCAGCTGTTGAATGACAGGGATTGCTTGACTCTGTCTTTCCTACTTCCTTCATATTCCATTGAGACCTTCCCCCATCCTTGGTTTGAGTTATGATTTTCTTTCCCTAAGAAGAAACAGTATTATATAAGAACTGTTTATATTGATTCAGAGCAGGGAAGAATACTGCAAAACTACATTGATTTCTAACTTACAGATTATTCAGTGTCACCATTGTCACTATTGAAGACCTCCTATGCATAAGACATGGAGATCAATTCATAAATGATACCTAGAATTTTGAAGGAGTTTGGTTATAAACAAAAAAGTATGATCAAAATATTAATATAAAATTTTTATGATGAGATTTAAATAATTTTAAATGAAAAAATTTAAATAGTAAAACAGAATGATAAGGTTAAAATAGAGAGGCATAGACTTTGCTGTGGGGCATTAGAAGTTATTAATTATGACCAGATAAATCTTTGCAAAGAAGATGCACTTACACTGGGTCTTGAAGGAGGAAAATTTCAAGAGGGAAACCATTTGAAAAATTGATTATTTGATGATTTAGCTTAATTTTATTCAAAGCATATGAAAGGGGAAAGCAGGGATCAAAGGGATCTACGCAAACTATATACTGTTCCTCGTTTTAACTTTCCCATCAGGTAGAAAATTGTTGCAGGACAAAGATTTGTGAGAAAAAGCATTTTTGTCCCCACTGAGTCATTTACAGAAAGTCATAAAAAGATCCAATATCAGGAAATTACCTCTTCTCTTATTGAAACAAGCTAAAGACTTGGTTTAATAGAAACCACTCGTTAGAGAGACAAGGGTAATAATCTCAGTTATGATCCTCTCTCATCTTGTTATGTGGAAACAGCAAAGCACTTGAAGCCTAGCTGCAGGCAGGGGACAGATGCCTAGAATCTTGATGTGACACTGATGGAAACAGCCCATCAAGTTGATGGACTGTTGATGGATCAACAGTCCCATCAGTGGGGACACTCGGAGGGAGATTCAAGTTCACGTTGCACTGTGTTTTGGGTGAAGCCTGTGAAGTGATTGCCATATTGAACAGCAGCAGGAATTTATTTGAGTAAGAATATTTCATCTGTACTTTATCAATGTGTTTGTTGCTTTGAACAGAATAGTTATGCAGGTTTACTTGTGAAAAGCATGACCTATAGATTCAGGAAAACTGGACTCAATCACAGCTATGTGACTCAGAAACCGCAGTTTCTTTGCCAGTCAAATGAACCAATTGGAATTCTTACCAGGCTTGGTGAGGAGATCAAAGGTCCAAATCCAGAGGAACTTGTTAAAAGCTTTTATTCAAGTCAGTTATTGTTCAAGGACACACCATTACATCAACCAAAAAATTATCAGACACATGCAATGTTCTATCTTGTCTCAGGAAACCAGGGATTTTTATTCTGTGGAGAAAGCTGGAAGGTCATTATTGAATTCTTTATGTGGATAGTTTAGATAATAGCTATAAATTATGTCTCTATTTCCTCCAAAGGAGTGTCTTTCAAACTTTAGTTTGTTGACATTACTTGGCCATGGAATCAATTTAGAGTTGCTGCCATAATTTCTTTTTTACTTAATGAAACAGAGAGTAGAATAAACTAGAAAGCAATAGAAAATACCCTACTGTATCATGGTGTAAGGATACAAACTCTTAAATGGGGAATTTATTTCATGCCTATATACATCCATATGCATGTGAACACATACGCATACACTTTGTGAAGTGAAAGTCATTCAGTTGTGTCTGACTCTTTGTGACCCTATGGATTATAGAGTCCATGGAATTCTCCTGGAGTGGATAGCTGTTTCCTTCTCCAGGGGATCTTCCCAACCCAGGAATTGAACCCAGGTCTCCCACATTGCAGGCAGATTCTTTACCAGCTGAACCACCAAGGAAGCCCAAGAATACTGAGTAGATAGCCTATCCTATCTCCAGCAGATCTTCCCTATCCAGGAATTGAACCGGGGTCTCCTACATTGTAGGTGAATTCTTTACTAGCTGAGCTACTAGGGAAGCCCACACATATACACTAGTAAGTGCTAGCTAGAAATATCAAATGTATTTCTTAAAATGGCTTGCAATCAACACTTGAAAAACTTACCTCCTGTGGGTTAATGATGAAAGACACTCAAATTTTTTATCTCCTCTTATTTTTCTCATAAGCCTTTCTTTCTACATTCTTAATTGCTTTCTGGACATTTATTTTCTCTAGGCTATTTAGATTTCATCTCAAACTGATACTCCTAAAATTGAACTCTCTCTACCTTCAAATAATTTTATTCTACTAAATTTCCACATCTATTTTATTCACTATACTCCTAATTACTCTTGGTCAAACCATTTGTAATCTTGCCTGTCTTTTTCATCTCTTCCTTATCTTGAACCATGGGGGTAAAGTGGGTGTGGAACTAATATTAATCAAGTACTTGAAATTTTCAGGCCCCTTGCCATATGTTTTATATGTTCCTTTATGTAGTTGTCACTATACCCTTGTAATGTTGGCTCAAGGGTTTGAGTCAAGCCTTGGCTCAAAGAGGTTGAGGAACCAGCCCAAAGTAACAAAAATTGTATTTATATAAGAGCTGCTCTTTTTCTTCTGTCAGCTTAGGTATCTGACTCCAAAATACACATGCTTTCTGCTACATTCTGCCGTCTTCCCAAACGTACTGCCTTTAAAATAATTTACACGGGAGCTTAGAGTGATGTTAAAGCAGTTACAATCCAGAACAATGATCACTACAAGGTCTGGGGTTATCCTCAGGACTCATATTGCTGGTAAGGATTTCAGAACTCTGAACTGTTATTTAACAAAAGACATAATTATGACACAGAAAAGTTAAGTAACTTGACTGAAACCAAAGTGTACTTTGTGGAAGATCCTTGGCCAGAATTCAGGTCTTGATTTTTGTGTCATGTTCTTTTCATCTCTCTTCCTAGCCTGAGGAAGTAGAAGAAAAAGTGAAAAGTCAAAAAACAAGGTATCTCCAGGGCAAAGCATTTTGGCACACTCCAAGGTGTCAGTCTTTAGGTGAAATGGGTTCCTTATCAAATCATTAGGATCAGAAATCCTTTGAGATTTTTCTTGAGTCACCATGGCTCAATATACTTCTAAAAACTTTTTATTGGCCAATGCTATGTACACTGTTTGAATGAAATTCCTTCAAGAAAAGAGAATGATGTTGTTAAGAGGGAGGCAGAAATCCTGTAAATGAGCCTTGTAATGAGTTAAGGATTCTAAATATTAGAGAAATAAACTCACTGAGTCTATTGCCTTCCCTTGAGCTCCAGCTGACCAAGCAAGGGTGGGGTTTAAGTCAAGCTCAGGACTGTAGAAGCACAGTAGCTGGGTTTTATATGCCTTCTCCTCATCCTTCCTTTTCATTTCTTAATACACTCAAGTGTCCCAACCTTGGTCCCCTGACTCATTCATTCATTTCAACTTTTGGTGGATCCATTATGATTTTTTATTATGTTTTGATTTTGCCTCAGTTCAACTCCATTTCTCTTTTCCCTTCAATAAAACCACTATATTCCTGAAAAAAAAAAAAAAAACTTAATACACTCAAGTGTCCCAACCTTGGTCCCCTGACTCATTCATTCATTTCAACTTTTGGTGGATCCATTATGATTTTTTATTATGTTTTGATTTTGCCTCAGTTCAACTCCATTTCTCTTTTCCCTTCAATAAAACCACTATATTCCTGAAAAAAAAAAAAAAAAGTACTTTTCATTTACTTCCTCCACTGGGAGTTGGGAGATTCTTAGTTCAGATTTCTGGCAGCTGTGTAGGCAACACTTGGTAAGGATTGGCACAGTGTTTACAAAATCTATATACTGGACTTTCAGTGTTCTTGGTATAGCCAGAAGAGGTGTACCAAAAGTATACTCTTTATGTGAACATGTTCTCTTTAAGACATAAAACTCTTTTGCATTTTAAAGTGATTTGGACTGTTGATGGACTCATCTGAATGTTTAAAGACAAGAAACTGAACAGAGATTATTTTAGTAAACTGTCCTACATGCAGATCAGTTCAGTTCAGTTGTTCAGAAATGTCCAACTCTTTGTGACCCCATGAACTGCAGCACACCAGGCCTCTCTGTGCATCACCAACTCCCAGAGTTTACCCAAACTCAGGTCCATTGAGTCTATGATGCCACCCAACCATCTCTTCCTCTGTTGTCCCCTTCTCCTTCTGCCTTCAATCTTTCCCAGCATCAGGGTCTTTCCCCATGAGTCAGCTCTTCGCATCAGGTGGCCAAAGTATTGGAGTTTCAGCTTTAGCATCAGTCCTTCCAATGAATACCCAAGACTGATCTCCTTTAGGATGGACTGGATGGATCTCCTTGCAGTCCAAGGGATTCTCAAGAGTTTTCTCCAACACCACAGTTCAAAAGCATCAATTCTTCTGCCCTCAGCTTTCTTTATAGTCCAACTCTCACATCCATCCATGACCACTGGAAAAACCGTAGCCTTAACTAGATGGACCTTTGTTGCTATCTAGGTTGGTCATAACTTTCCTTCCAAGGAGTAAGCATCTTTTAATTTCAAGGCTGCAGTCACCATCTGCTGTGATTTTGGAGCCCTAAAAAATAAAGTCAGCCACCGTTTCCACTGTTTTCCCATCTATTTGCCATGAAGTGATGGGACCAATGCTATGATTTTAGTTTTTTTTTTTTGTTTTTTTTTTTACATTTTTTTTTTGTATTTATTTATTTTTTTACACGAACTCCCAAACATGAACCCCCCTCCCACCTCCCACCCCACATTTTTAATGGGGCACCAGCACAAAGGAAGTATAGTGGAAAAGCCTAGGTCAGCAAGCAACTGGAGAAGCCAGAGAAATGGAATCTGAGCAAGGCAAGTCTGGAAAACAGCCACACGGGGCACCTCCGCACAGCTGTAATGACAGCACTGGGCACAAGGACAGTCACTCTGAGTCAGAAAGCTGACCAGTTAGTTCTCCTATCAAGATGCCAAGAACACGCGGACTCCCTGAAAATTATAGTGGGGGCTCAAAAGCTATTGAGAGTGAACTGAAAAAAGCCTAGTGCAAGTGCAGTTACATAACAGACATCTTTCACAACACAGTTCTCGGGGAACAAGTGTGAAGGGGTTGCTCAGTCAATGCAAAAGGTAGAAATTCCTAACATCGCCTCTGACTTGCATGAATGGCATCTTAACTTCCACAGAAAGCACCTAGCTCAAGGCTTGACATACAGCAGATGATTAATATAGCTCTCTGAAATAAACAGGTAAATTATAAAACTATCTCCCCATAAAACATCTTATTTGAAACCCATGCATTCTAAAGCTCTGTATTTGTTACCCCTGTGTTTATTGTATAGGTAAATTTCACAATCAAAAGCCTAAGGGATGAAAAATAATCTATCAGAACTTCTTGCTTTCTGACTCCCTTGCTCCCTGATTTCACTAATTCTATTAATCCCAGGGATTCTACTCATCTTTACCTGAAAGTTCCATATTAAGAGAAGTATAAATAGTAATTAAATCTTCACAGAAGGAACATTTTAAAATTTAAGCAGAGACAAAGATGGGGAGGACGAAGAGCTGAAGTAAATTTTCAGGTCAATGAAACTATTCTTTATATTGCACTGGTGGGTACATGACATTATGCATCAAACACCCACAGACCATTTGACTCAGCAGTCCCACTTCTAGTTGTGAATTGAAAGCAGGAGTTAAAAACATATTTGTACACCAAAGTCCATTAGTAGCATTAGCGCTCTTAGGTGGTATTTGTTGATGGCTGAATGGATAAACAAAATGGGGTATATACAGGCAACGGAATATTAGTCAGCCTTCAAAAGGAATGAAATTCGGATACATGCTACAGCATGGACTTGAAGACACTGTGCGAAATGAAATAAGCCAGACACAAAATGACAAGTACTGTGCAATTCTACTTACATGAGGTATCTAACCGAGTGAACAGTGGTTACCAGGAGTTAGGAGTGGGACGGGGCACATTTAATGGGTATAGTTTCAGTGCGGGATAATGACGAGGTGTGAGAGAGGGATAGTCATGATGGCTGTACAAGAAGAATGAACTCGATGCCACTGAACTGTAGGCTGAAAAAAGGCTGCAATGATAGGCTTCATGTTACATGTATTTTACCACCAAAACGCCCCACAGAACAGTATAATACAAAGACTGAGTTCTAACGGAAATGATGGACTTTAAGACCCTGATGCTGGGAAAGATTGAGGGCAGTAGGAGAAGGGGACGACAGAGGATAAGATGGTTGGATGGCATCACCAACTCAATGGACATGGGTTTGGGTGGACTCTGGGAGTTGGTGATGGACAGGGAGGCCAGCGTGCTGTGGTTCATGGGGTCGCAAAGAGTCGGACATGACTGAGCATCTGAACTGAACTGAATGTGTTAACATTGGTTCATCAGCTGTAACTGATATAACACACAAATATGCCATATGTTAAAAATGGCAGCTTTAGGGGTGGGGCATATCAAAAAATCTCTGCACTATAGGCTCAAGTTTTCTGTAAACCTAAATCTGGTCTTTTAAAAAATGTCTATTAATTAAAAAGAAAAATCTAAACTAACAAGGCTGCTCTGTGGCAGACTCCTTTCTTTGATACTGTGCCCTGTACTGACTAGCCCAGTGATCTGTTTCCTTACGAAGGACCCTTAGTCCCTTTGTCTGGACTGCAGGCCCCCAACACCTACCTGCCTTGCTCAGTTCCAGCCTCCTTTTCTGCCAACTCTGATCTCATCCCTTTCATGTTCGTGTATTTCCTGGTGTCCTTAGAGGCCCAGAATCTAGGTTCTCCTTTTCCCATGAGCCCTGGAGGCTATTACAATTTTCTAGTCTGTCTACCTTGCTCTGACCTATGACTTGTCTTGACCTCACTGTTTGTGTATATTCTGGCTGGAAGTGACTGAGCTACTACTGACCCTTGGTACTCTAAACCTTGATACAGTATTCTAATTCTGTCTACCAACCTGATGTTTATCTTGCTATAAGGTCCAATCCAGGTTAATGGTAATTCAATATGAGGAATGCTTGGGGTATGATATGTGTGAAATGATAATATTTAAAAAGATTTCAAAACTAGAAGTAAAAATATTATTTATTCAATGTAAAATGTTTCTCTAAATAACTCTCAGGGGCAGAATTTTATTCTATCTTCTGATTTCCTGCTTTAACTCTGTGATCACAGGGAATCCTAAATGTAAAGCAAGGATGACAAACTTACATCCTACTAAGGGTTTTAAATTGCAAACTTAAAAACCTACCGAGGTAACACAGTTAAAGTATACCAGATACAAGACAAAAGGGAATGGTCAGAATAGTGACTAAGACGCACAGCTCTTATCTAAATGCATTTAAAAACAACACTGTGTGTCAAATCACAACAGTGAGTGAGCCAAATCAAACTCACATTTCAGGCTAATGTGGCCTACAGACCTCCAGAGCTATGTGATTTGGAACATTTTATACAGAGAGAGAGAGAGAAAGTGAAAGACAGAGAGAAAGGGAAAAGGGAGAGTATGAAGGCCTTATGTAGACTCTCTTGTTTATGCCACTAAATGTAAGCCAAATCAGTCCATAAAAATGTTTATTTATCAAAATACCAGAGAGATGCTTAGGCCTGGGAAGGATATGGACATTCAAATCACTTTTCAGAATGGCTAACCTTTGGCTAAATGAGAATGCAATTAATAACAGGAAGAGTTTCGTCACACTGTTGGGATGGAGATAATTCAATAAAGGCTGAAAAGACATTCTTCTAAGGCCCAATGCACTCTGCTGTCACTGTTCTCAAAACAGAAAACAATATGGATGAGAACAGAGGCTTAAAAAGAAAAAAGAGCGCAAATGTCCAAGACTTGTTTTTCATAAAGGAGTCTACTCTTTAAAAGCCAAATACTTAACGTTCTCTTCTTTCCTATCCTCATTTCATAAAAGTGAACTGAACTAAGACCAGTTGTTATCATTTCCTGCTGAATGCAATTTTTGGACCAGAAAATATTATTACATTTTAATCCCAGGATTTTAAAAACAGATCAGAGAATGTTCTTCACATTAAGTCCACGACATGAGATAAATGAACAAAGCCTCTGCTTGCCTACCCTGAGCATTTGAATGAGCAGGTGAATTACCAAAAGGCACCCTTCCCTCCAGGCACTCTGGGTGCATGCCTTGGAGATTAGAACACAGGTTGCTGTTTAGCGACCCCTTGCCACCTCGGCCAGGTGCTTTCGTGCAGTGCATAATAAACTGTACAACTGTATACAGCAGACCTCTCCTATCGCATGGTAATGCTACTTTAATAAAGGAATTATTTCGATTCTGAGTCAGCACTTTCTAGCTCACTGTGTCTCTTACCTGATTAACTATCCCAAATTTCCAAACTAAAGTATCAAAATAATTCATACCCTGGCAATGACTTTCAGTGGTTTGATTCTAAGCCACTTACCTGAATCCCCCCACACCTGTCCCTCTCAATCTTCAGCCTGGCTAACAATGTCACTGCCCACTCAACTTTTCTCATCCTGTTCCCTGGAGGAGTGCACATGACCGTCTGGTTAAGAACTAGGCCTCCCTGCACAGCTGTCAGGATCTCACGGCCTCGGCTCTGCAGGGCGCTCCATTGGCTCAGCTAAGTCCCTGAGCTTCTTCGTTCCCCGAAACAGCCATCTTTTAAGAGATTCTTCCCACTTAACTCATGCAGCTCTGCAGAGCAGACCCAGAAAGGCTCTCTCTGGGGTTACTAGGAAATAAATCATAACATCTTATTGATATCTTTAAGTGGGTTTGTGTTAGCATCTCTGACAAGGTGAAAGCCAGAACTAGTAAACAGGCTGGGTTGGAGTACTCAGAATGAGTCATATATATATAGTAACAGACACTGGCCATATTCATTAAAATATTTAACACAAAGGCAGGAACCAGTATAAGTGGAAGTCACTCAGTCGTGTCTGACTGTTTGTGACCCCATGGACTATACAGTCCATGGAATTCTCCAGGCCAGAATATTGGAGTGAGTACCCTTTCCCTTCCCCAGGGGATCTTCCCGACTCAGGGATTGAACCTAAGTCTCCTGCATTGCAAGCGGATTCTTTACCAGCTGAGCTACCAGGGAATCCCAACTAGTATAAAATAAATTACAAAAACAGACTCTGCCCACTGAGGACAATGACAGAGCACTACGACATGAAGTAACTGAGAGGGAAAACACGCAGCGATGCACAAAAGGGCGCGTGTACTTTCCATGTCAGAACTTGGGCTGTATGGTCTGTCAAGCAAACGTCAGTGGAAAAGAACATCAGAAAACAGAACGCTCCTAAAAGTTAAGGAACATCAGTTCAGTTCAGTCGCTCAGTCGTGTCTGACTCTTTGCAACCCCATGAATCGCAGCACACCAGGCCTCCCTGTCCTCACATAGTCAATGAAAATATGAGATTATTCAAGATTGCAAAGAGCTGACAACATATGTAAGATAGAAATATTCTAAGGATAACAATAAGAAGTGGAATAAAATCAGTTTCCATGGGTTATGCACATGGCAAAGACCAAAAAGGTTTAGTAACACCTGAGTTGGCCAGTATGTAGGAAATGGGCTCTCCCATACATTTTTGATGGGAATCCAAATTAATATAATCTTTACAAAGGACAATTTGTCCTCTAAACTAAAACATTTTTAATTCACGTATCCTTTAACTCAGCAACTTCCCAGGATTTATCTCACAGATACAGGCCTACTGGTGTGGAGTTTTATATACATTAAGAATATTTGTTGCAGTAATGTTGGTGACAAAAAACAGTCATTCCCACCATCAGGGAACTGGTTAACAGGATGAGCTGCTATGTAGCCATTAACACGAATGAGAAAACCCTAACGTACTGATGTGGAAGAACATCCAAAATCTATTAAGTGAATTAAAAATAAAAAAGTCAAGTAAAACAGTGAGTCTAATATGCTACCATCAGCGCGCGCGCGTGCGCAGACACACAGACACTTCAAAAAAGGACATGTGAGAAAGCAGCAACAGCAACTGCCTCTTAGGGAGGCAAAGACCCTTTTTTTTTTACCACATAGTCTTTTTTTTTTTTGTATTTATTTATTTTTTTACACGAACTCCCAAACATGAACCCCCCTCCCACCTCCCACCCCACATCTTCCCTCCAGATCATCCCCATACACCAGCCCCAAGCATCCTGCATCCTGCATTGAACATAGACTGGCAATTCATTTCTTACATGATAGTATACATATTTCAATGCTATTCTCCCAAATCATCCCTCCCTCTCCCTCTCCCTCTCCTTCTCCCTCAGAGTCCATAAGTCCGCTCTACACATCTGTATCTCTTTTGCTGTCTTGCATACAGGGTCCTCATTACCATCTTTCTAAATTCCATATATATCCACATAGTCTTTTGTACTTTGTGAATTTTACACTATGTGCATATATCCCCTAATCAAAAGATAAATACATTAAAGAGGGCCAGGGAATGTGTGTGTGTGTGTGTGTATTTGTACAGAGCACAGAAAAAAACAGTTGATCTTAGGTGGCAGTGGTCAACAAAGCTTTCCTACAGAAGGCACCAGAGTGGTTACTCTGAGCCTGGGGAGGTTTCCAGGAGGACAGGTTGGACAGGCAGAAAGGAACAAGAGGAAACCATTTTTTCTCTGCAAAGGAAAGGTAGATCAGAAAGAGAGGCTAACAGTGTGCAGACACCGAATGCTACCAACTTTCTCACGTGTCTACTGGACTAACTCTCTGAAAAAGTCATGTGTGTGATTATATAATATAATCCATTCAGTTCCTGAACGTCTGTTGTAAGCCAGGAACTGTGCTCAATGCTGAGGACATGAAAATGGATGAAATTCAGTCCTTGACCTCAATAAACTTTCTGATGAAAATGCAAGTCACAGAGTAGAAGGAAAACTCCACTGAGAAAAACCTGATTAGCCTGTATCTAAGAGCAGTTACTAATATCTACCCATTCTACATGATGGGGTGATAATGATGTTGGTGATGAAAATAAGAGCTAACATGTAATATTTACTGTGTGCAAGATACTCTTCTAAGGGACTTTCATATATTAATTCATTTAATCTTCACAACAACCCTATGAAGTGGGTATACTCTTTTTATACCACTTTAATAGACAGAGAAACTGAGGCACAGAGTTTTTTTGTTTGTTTTTAACTTACCTATAGTTACACAGTGAGGGGTTAAACCCAGACTTGAACTCAAAAAGTGTGACTCTAGAACTCAGCTATGAACTACTAGTGTGACCCTAAAAGAATTAGTGCTGATCTCAAAATAATAATACCATCTCACACTTACATTTATCTGCATAGGACTTTGCAGCTTACAAAATGCTTTCATGTGTTATCTCATTTTCAATATAGAATAGCCCTCTGATACATTCTCTTTGAAATGAACACACATTTCAGCTATTAAAATAAATGAAATAATAAAAGCTATTATAAATTCTCAAAATTCTCATCACTGAAAAATAACTGAAGAGGTAGAAAAGTTTTAAAGACATCTATTTGAATTCATCACGTGGTAATGTTAATGTCAGACAGTATTAGTCAACCACCACTGCTCTCAGAGGACAAGGCAATAACAGACTAAACAATGGGATTTATATATTTTAAGTACCATTTAAACAGTGCAACACTGGCTCTGATTTACTAAAATAAAAATTATGATTTTAAAATTCTATTATTAATTATATAAATTATGTTGACCACTTTGGTGATTGGTTTAGATATGATACTATTCAATTAGCATTGAATTTTAAAAGGCATTTTTTAAACATGGTAGGATTCTGACTTAGAAGCATTCAGTCATAATTCCAATAAAATGCATTTTAACCAATCCTCCTCTAAATAGTTTAGAAAAAACTAGAACAGAAAGTTTGTCAAACTTAGGAAAGGAAATTCCCCAATTAATTTCTACCAACGTAGGTCTTAAATAGATCCAGGCATGCTTGTAGAAAGTACCAGTCTGACACAGTCAATGGGGGTTTCCTTACTTTTGTTAATTTTGGATTTCCTTGTCAGCAGGGACACACAATATTTATTTCAAATCAATATATAAGTAACGTGTGCATTACTAAGTGAAAATGAAGTGCACACAGCACTTATAAAGTAAGATAAATATTCGTTACTCAGTTTCCCAACCAAAGTACACAAAATCTGATGAAAGAAGACTGAACCTAGGCACAACTGGAGGGGAAAAAAAAAATTGCCGGCCATCTTCCCAGTACAATGTTTTCTACAGAGTCTTTCTACAGTATTATCTCATGCTCTTTAATATTTGCCACTTTAAAAGGCTCTCTTTAATTAAATACTTTCTTGAGAAAACACAACTCAATCCTAAGCTGAAAATAGAATTCTCACCTCTCCACTTAATTCAAATTCTACCTCTTCTTCAAAGTCTTATTCAAAACTCATTTTCTCCACAAAGCCATCACCCTCTGATTACAAAGATCTCTCCCTTCTCAGGTGTTAATTACATGAATCACATATCCTGGCAGCGGATCATCGGCCTCCTCTTATTCTTTTTCTAATTCAGCAGCACTCAGTTTATATTTCTCTCATGGCACTTATTTTGTTTTGAGTGACAGGGATTTTAAATACCTAGTTCTCTGTTCCACCAAAAGAACTAAGTCACAGTCGTCTGTGCACAGTCCCCGATGAAATGCCAGTCCCCGACACGTCCACAACAAATGCTTGCTGGTTTGAACGCATATAAATTTTGCCCATTCTGGAAGAATACAAACTTCTTGAAAGAAAATAATATGTCACATTTCTTTCTTCTCTATTCCCAGATACTAAGCCTAATGTGAAAGTATGAGTGTTAGTTGCTCAGTCGTGACCGACTCTGTGACCCCGTGGACTACAGCCGCCAGGCTCCTCTGTCCATGGGATTCCCAGATAAGAATACTGGAGTGGGTAGCCATTCCCTTCTCCAGGGGATCTTTGAGACCCAGGTTTCGAACCCAGGTCTCCCGCACTGCAGCGGGATTCTTTACCCAGGCACTAAACAGCCATTTTCTAACATGCACTTGTCGAATGTATATTCAGCATGCTACTGCTGTTTAGTTGCTCAGTCGTCCCCAACTCTTTTGTGACCCCCAAGGACTGTAGCCTGCCAGGCTTCTCAGGCCATGAGATGTTCTAGGTAAGAATACTGGAGTAGGCTGCCATTCCCTCCACCAAGGCATCCTCCTGAACCAGGGATTGAACTTGCATCTCCCACATTGGCAGGCAGATTATTCATCAGAGCCACCTGGGAAGCCCATAGTCAACCAGCTGTAGTTTAATGTTACTTATGCTAAATTATCTCTTCAGTTGCTTTGATATCCGAATAAACATGTCCTTGATCAAAGGGATGACTCAAAAAGATGAGCCTACTTCAATTACCCCTTATTTTGAGGGTTGCATATTAAGGCGAGTTTAGTAACACACACACACCCGGAGAGGTCAGTAACACACAAACACACACATACAAGGGGAGGTTAGTAACACACACACTCTCTTGTTTCAGTAGTTAAAACTGTTATTTCATTGAAAACCTGGCCATAGTATCAATACCTTCTATCTCCTCCCACCAAAAAGGCAGGGTCCACTCTACCATCCCTTGAGTCTGGGCTACTTGGCAACCGCTTTGACCAACAGCCTAGCAAAAGTTACACTGTGTGATTTCCAAGCTGAAACCTCAAGAGCTCTTCTGTTCCCGTGCTTTCTCCCTTTCGCCACCACGTGGAAAACCCTAAACTAGTCTGCTGAAGGCTCAGACCACACGGAGTAGGGACAAGCTGTCCTAACTCAGGGCGCCCTAGATCAAGAAGCTCCAAGTCAGCCAGGCAGCTGGCCGCGACTGTGTGAGCAAGCCCAGCCACAGCAGCAGCAGTATCACCAAGCTAAGGGATCCAGCCCATGCCTCCCACATTGCAGGCAGATTCTTTACTGTCTGCGCCACCAGGGAAGTCCCCAATCCAGAGAAGCACAAGCCAAATATATGGCTAGTTAACTCACTAAGTTCTGGGGTGGCTCATTCCACAAGGTGATTGAATTGGAAACCCAATACTAATTTAAAACTGAACACCTGGATGATGTCACAACACCAACTGCTATCCCACAGCAGTTCTGAACTTCAGAACCAACACAAATCATTTCTGTATATCTAATTATAACTGAATAAAGTATTCCAATTATCAATAAAGCACAATTTCTAAATAAAAAGTAACTGCTGGCTTTTTCATGGGAAATAAATGGGGAAACAGTGGAAACAGTGTCAGACTTTATTTTTGGGGGCTCCAAAATCACTGCAGATGGTGACTGCAGCCATGAAATTAATTCCATGCTTGCTCCTTGGAAGGAAAGTTATGACCAACCCAGATAGCATACTGAAAAGCAGAGACATTACTTTCCTGACAAAGGTCCGTCTAGTCAAGGCTATGGTTTTTCCAGTAGTCATGTATGGATGTGAAAGTTGGACTGTGAAGAAAGCTGAGCACCAAAGAATTGATGTNAAGATCATGACATCTGGTCCCATCACTTCATGGGAGATAGATGGGGAAATCATGGAAACAGTTTCAGACTTTATTTTTTTGGGCTCCAAAATCACTGCAGATGGTGACTGCAGCCATGAAATTAAAAGATGCTTACTCCTTGGAAGGAAAGTTATGACCAACCTAGACAGCATATTCAAAAGCAGAGACATTACTTTGCCAACTAAGGTCCATCTAGTCAAGGCTATGGTTTTTCCAGTAGTCATGTATGGATGTGAAAGTTGGACTGTGAAGAAAGCTGAGCACCAAAGAATTGATGCTTTTGAACTGTGGTGTTGGAGAAGACTCTTGAGAGTCCCTTGGACTGCAAGAAGATCCAACCAGTCCATTCTGAAGGAGATCTGCCCTGGGTGTTCTTTGGAAGGAATGATGCTAAAGCTGAAACTCCAGTACTGTGGCCACCTAATGCGAAGGGTTGACTCATTGGAAAAGACCCTGATGCTGGGAGGGATTGGGGGGCAGGAGGAGAAGGGGATGACAGAGGATGAGATAACTGGATGGCATCACCAACTTGATGGACATTAGTTTGGGTAAACTCCGGGAGTTGGTGATGGACAGGGAAGCCTGGCCTGCTGCATTTCATGGGGTCGCAAAGAGTCGGACATGACTGAGTGACTGGACTGAACTGAATACACATTATACATTAATACATTTCTGCTTTACAGCAAAGTGACTCAGTTATACATACCTGTATCCTATATATACATATATATGTATAGTCTTATCATGTGATAAACCAAAATGGAAATTGAATATAGTCCCTATACTATACTGTAGGGCCTCATAACTCATCCATTCTACTAGTTTGTGTCTGGTAATCCCTTGCTCCCAGTCCTTTCTTCCCTCCCCCAACCTGCCCACCCTTGGCAACCGCAAGTCTGTTCTCTGTCTGTGTGTCTGTTTCTGTTTCGTGGATGGGTTCTTTTCTGTCATATTTTAGATTTCATGTATAAGTAAATTCATGTAGTGTTGGTCTTTCTCCTTCTGACTTCAGTTAGTATGGTAGGCTCTAGCTGCATCCGTGTTGCTGCAGATGTCATTATTTTAATGGCTGCAGAGTATTTGCTTGCACCACATCTTCTTTATCCACCATCTGTTGGTGGACATTTAGGTGGTTTCCATAGCCTGGCTTTTGTAAATATTGGTTGTATTTACGTGGGGGCTGGAGGGTGGCGGCATCTATATTTTCAAGTTATAGTTTTGTCAGAGTTCATGCCCAGGAGTGGAATTGCTGGATCATATGACAACTCCAATACTTTGGCCACCTGATGAGAAGAACTGATTCATTTGAAAAGATCCTGATGCTGGGAAATTGAACTGATTGAATGAGGAAGGAGAAGGGGACGGCAGAGGATAAGATGGTTGGATGTTATCACCGACTTGATAGACATGAGTCTGAGGAAGCTCCAGGAGTTGCTGATGGACAGGGAAGCCTGGCGTGCTGCAGTGCATGAGGTCACAGATTCGCACATGGCTGAACCAGTGAGCTGAACTGATGACAACTCTATTTTCAGGTTTTAATCTTGTGTATGTTTTGATGAGTAGTCTTTTTTTGAGAAAATTTTCCATTTCGTCTGAATTTTCAACTTACGGCAAAAAGTCATTTGTAATATTCACTTATCTTTTTAATGTCTGTAAGGTTTATAGTGATAGCTCCTTTTTAATTCTTGCTGCTACTACTGCTGCTGCTAAGTTGCCTCAGTCGTGTCCAACTCTGTGCGACCCCATAGACGGCAGCCCATCAGGCTCCCCCGTCCCTGGAATTCTCCAGGCAAGAACACTGGAGTGGGTTGCCATTTCCTTCTCCAGTGCATGAAAGTGAAAGTAAAAGTGAAGTCGCCTAGTCATGTCTGACTCTGCGACCCCGTGAACTGCAGCCCACCAGGCTCCTCCGTCCATGGGATTTTCCAGGCAAGAGTACGGGAGTGGGGTGCCATCGCCTTCTCTTTAATTCTTAGTATTTTAATTTGTATTATCTGACTTTTAAGGCATCAGTTGCACTGTGTAACAAACCACCCCAAATAATAACCATTTGCTTTGCTTCTGGTAGGCCATCTGGACTAGGATCGGCTAGGCAGTTCTTAGAGTCCATCAGGTAACACAGGCGTCTTTCCTCAGGTGCCAATCCACCAGGTGCCCCTGCTTCTGGGACTTGAGCCTCTGGCTGGGGCACTGAGGGTGGTGGGCCATGTGGTCTCTTCATTGTGCAGGCTAACTCAGGATTATTCACATGGTGGATCGGCAGTGTCCCTGGAGAGAATGAAAATATGAAAATCCTTTTAACCTCTGCAGGGCTATAGTTGCTTTTCCCCCCACATTCTTTTGACCAAAGTAAGTCATAAGAAAAATTCAGATAAGTTTCAGGGTGGAGAAACAGACCTACTACCAAATCCAAATAACTGTGGCTGTGGGTTAGGGGAGAATTATTGCCATTCTGGCAATCTTTCACATATTAAGGAGTTTTATTATAGAACAACTGTTATGTGCATGCAAGCATGTGTGTTATGAATTTGGCAATTTTGTTTAAATTATCAGTATTATGATATTATAATCTTTGTGCATCTTTCTGGATTTTACAGAACAGTAAGTTCTTTGGTGTCTCATCAAGAGCAAAACTATTCCTCCCATTAACACTTTGGAATATGTTGATTATGTATGTGTTTTTTTGGTGTTATAAGTCAGTATAAGTTTTGGTTGTCTACACAACCCCAAACCAGTAGAGATTCAAGGCATTTTTTGTTCCATAGTCCTTGAGGAATTCAAAATGTGACACTGATAAAATTATCATAGATATGTTGACTTTGGGCTTATAAAAACAGTCCAGCTCTTAAATAATTCTCAACTATGGATAAATTATAAGTAAATGGAAAGGTAGTCAATTTACCTAGCATAGGTAATATATTTCCCTAGGTTTGTCATCCTGTCCATCAATAGAGAAATTCTTGGACATAGGAAATAAACTGTATTTTTAATCAGTCCCTAAGTATACAGTCTACCCATTAAGTCAAATTTGTTATGCCTTTCCAGAAATCTACCTCTAGAAATCTATCCTAAGTTACTTATGAGTATGTGAACTCATATGAGTATGAGTAGTCATTTACAACATTGTTTCTCTTATGGAAAAATTGAATTAATCTAAATGTCTAATAGAAGAAGACTGAATTTTTTAAAAATATGGCATTTTTTCATCACATGGAATACTATACAACCATTTAAAAGTTATTGAAGAGTATTTAGTGGGCTGCCTGGATGTTCATTATATATAGTTGGATTTTCATCACATATAAATATATATGTATATATTTAAAGGCAGATTTTATTGCTACTGTTAGGATTATGCATGCATGCATGCTCAGTCCCTTCAGTCGTGTCCGACTCTTTTCAACCACATGGCCCATAGCACACCAGGCTCCTCTGTCCATGGGATTCTCCGGGCAAGGATACTGGAGTGGGTTGCCATATCCTCCTCCAGGGGATCTTCCTGACTCAAGGATCAAAACTGCATCTCCTGCACTGCAGGTGGATTCTTTACTGCTGGGGCACCGGGGAAGCCCTTGTATGATTATATTGTGATACCTAATGATATATATAAGTGATAGATATATATGATATAATGATATATAAATAAATATATACAAATCTTGGGAAAATATACAGCAAAATTGTGATGTTATTATTTCTGCATGATGGCAATATGATTTTCTAGTTTTATTGAGATATAGATGACATAGATCAGTGTATGAGTTTTAGGTATACATGATGATTGTATATATGTATACATAGAAAAATGATCACCAGAATAAGTTTAGTTAATATCACATTACAAATTGCAAACTTTTTTCTTGTGATGAGAACTTTTAAGATCTATTCTCTTAGCAATTTTCAAATATACCATACACTATTATCAACTTTAGTTGCCATGCTGTGTATTATATTTCCAGAACTTTTCCTGTAAATGAGAGTTTGTACCTTTTGACCATCTTCGTCCATTTCACTCACTCTCTGCCTACTTCTATGGCAACCATTAATCTGCTTTCTGTATTTCTGAGTTTCAGTTTCTTAGATTCTGCATGTAAGTGAGATCATAGAGTATTTGTTTTTCTTGGTCTTCCTTATTTTACTTAGCATATTGCCCTCACCATCTACCCATGTTGTCAGAAACAGCAGAGTTTCTTTTTTTAATGGCTGAATAATGTTCCATTTGTGTGTGCAGATATGTGTAATTTTTCTTTATCCATTCATCTGTTGATAGACACTTAGGTTATTTCCATGTCTTGATTATTGTAAATAATGCTGCAGTGAACAATGGGACACATATCTTTCAGAGATGGTGATTTTCTTTTCTTTAGCTGTATACCCAGAAGTAGAAGTGCCAGATCATATGGTGGTTCTATTTTTAGTTTTTAAAGAATGTCCATGCTGTTTTCTAATTTACATTTCCATTAACTGTGCACAAAGATTCGCCTTTCTCCACATCTTTGCCCTACACTTGCTATGTAATCCCAGAGGTAGATTGTCGTTTTGGTAATAGTCATTCTAACATGTGAGTAGCCGTGGTGGCAAAGTGAATTTTATTTTCCTTTTTTTTCAATCCATGATTTGAAATGTTTAGAATGAATATGTATGGATGATATGGGGGAAAGTAAAAGTTACTCTTTTAAAAAAGCCCTACTGATTTACAGTTTCAGGATTATTTGTATTTTTGTCGCTACTCTCTATATGAGGTTTGAGCCTTATAAAATCTACAGAACTACCTAAAACTCAAGATTATCTGAGTATAGAAAAGGCTGGCTTTATTGCCACCCTAGGAGAACACAACATCATGAAATGGAGTGGTTCCTTTAGAATTTTTGTTTTGCTCTTAACATTCATAAGAACTCATAAAGACTGGGGAACTTTTTCTCTAAAAACCATCATGTCTTTATTTTAAAACATCACCATTGTGAAACAGGCTTGTAAACTTTGGTTTGGAAGCAGAATCAATGTTCGTATTTATTTCTTAAAGCTCATGTAATCTTGGGATCCAGAGTCTTAAAAAAAAAAGTTGGCTAGACAATTACTGTTAAAAGTAGACATGGGTATTGCTTCTGTGTTAAACTGCTAGCCATGATTCTGTGTTAGCCATTTCTTGCTAGTCTAATTGATGAGCTCCCTGACGGGGAAGTGTATGTTGCACACATCTGTAGTACAGTGGTATTTCTATTTAGTAAATCCCTGGTGGAATATAGAGTTTAGCCAGATTCTCCTAGATTTTAACAGGGCTACGAAACAAAACCCTGTATTGGAAGTTTTGATGTCTATCTTATTCTCATTGAATAGACTGTTGAGACCAGTTGCGATCTAAGAAATGATTAATACAGACTTAACTGGCAGTCCAGTGGTTAAGACCCGACTCTTTGAGTGCAGAGGGCATGGAGCTCGATCCCTGGTGGGAGGAGCTAAGATCCCACATGCTGCGCAGCGCCCCCCCTCCAAAAAAAAAGTGAAAAGAAATGGTTAATATAGTGTGTCATCTGTAATGAATAAGCACATCTTCAAGGAAGTATTGAAGCTTTCTGGGACCCAAATGAAATCTGACTTTGCTGGAGAGGTTTTTTTAAAGTGGGGCAGAGTGTTGTAAAACCGCCACATCTGCAGAATAGTCAACACTTTAAATTGTTTGGTTGATGGATTTTTATTAGGTTTGTTGCCAGAAGGAGCAGAATGTGGCTGGGTGTGTAGAGTTGAGCATGGTTTCCTGGGGGGGGAGGAAGTCTTGGGGAGAATGGGGCACCATCCAGGTAACACCCAGGTAGCTGCAGTGCTCCATGCCTGCAGCGCCGATGTACAGGCAGCCTTTTCCGTGTCAACACCTGCTCATTAGGAACTGGACCAAGACTCCCAAAGAGCTCTCAGATGGCCTGAATTCTGTATCCCTGCCAATCCGAGCTAGAATTTAATAACAACCTTGAGGTGAAACTTGGGCCTCTCCTCACTGCTAATCCCCCAAACCATCTGGCTTTCCCTTTCTCTGACTAACACTTGAGTGTATGTGTTGGGGGAGGGAGGAGGCTGTGGGCAGATGAAGGGGAGCAAACCGATCTGACATTTCTTAAAGGACAATCCACTCTCCTTCAGAACAGATAGAGTTTCTTGTGGGTCCCAGACCTAAGCTTGTTCTTCCCATAACTTCCGCATTTGCAATTGCCACATCCTTGTTGGAAGTTCTCACCATTCATTAACTATTGACAGATCTGATTCCCTGTCCAGGCATTAACTATTGACAAACCTCCAAGTTTCATTCTTTTAATAAAATAATGTCAAAAAGAAGCATTTAAGTCCATGAGCATGATTCTGATTTTTTTTAAAAGGTTATGCATTTTCTCTTTAATTTCTGACTCAGTTTAGCACATTTTTGGAAATAGGGAGGATTCTCCATAACTATTTGTTTATTCCTGTGCCCTGCAAAGTAATGGAAGTAATTTAGTAGGAAATATTTAGAATGTAATAGTATATTACTAATAAAATAGGAAACACTAGAGTTGCTTCTGCCTGTTGCCACCCCAGGGAAGGAAAGAGAACATAGTAAACCAGATGTCTGTCCTATGCATTGCGTAGAGAATAGCATGGCTGTGGTCCTGCTGGAGGTTCACTCTGGGGCAAATGGCCATTGAATTGAATGACGGATGGGATCAGCTGTCCTACTGCAAATTGATCTCACTCTCACTCTCCTGAGTGCTTGTTGAGTTTGGGCATCCTGAATACGTGTAGAATTATGCTACTTCAATAAAAGAGGTGCCCAGTAAATATTTGTAAGTGAAGGAATTAATACACACACTTTATTTCTGTGTATGCAGTGCCATGCTAAGTCACTTCAGTTGTGTCCAACTCTGTGCAACCCTACGGACTATAGCCCGCCAGGGTCCTCTGTCCATGGGATTCGCCAGGCAAAAATACTGCAGTGGGTTGCCATGCCCTTCTCCAGGGGATCAGCCTCATTTTTTACAGCCTGCATACTAAGAATGGTCACACAAAGGTGACCCAAGTTCCAATTTCGGTATGTACAAATGAAATTTTGTTGCACCCCAACCATATTTGTTCATTTACCTGCTATCTCTGGCTGCTTTTGCACTAGGGCAGGGAAGCCCAACAGGTACAGCAGAGGCCAGATGGCCTGCAGAGCCCCAAATATTTGCTGTCTGGTCCTTTACAAAACTGTTTGCTGATCTCTACCATGGAAGATATTAAATACAAAAAAAAAAATTGAGTTGGATGAAATCTGCCTAGATGAAGCTACACCTCACAGTATTTGCAAAAATATTTCCCCACTTCACCCTTTCTTTTAGGAGATAATTGGTTGAAAAAGAAAATTGCTCTAAACTTTTATCTTTTTCAAAAGGGCCTCATAAGTTTTTTTCCCAAACATAAAACGTTATGTCCCAGTACCTACTGTACTAACTCTTGTGGTTATATCTTGGTATGGTATAATGGAAGGACAAGTAAAAAGGTGCCAAGTTGTGGACCACATAATAGAAAGTTTAATTCATCGGATTTACAGTTTGCCTTTTGAATCACCATGGAAGAGGAAATGTTCCAAGACTTACCAAGTTTGTAGGACGAGAAGAAAGAGGAGAAGTCGCACATATATTTAGGAACCCTGAGGGCCAGTCTATATTACAGTCTGCCCCAACTTGATAAAACCTTGTGTGTACATGTACTGTTTTTGTCTTTTGTGGTAATCATGTTGTTTTATAAACATTAGTTTTTGAAAACATACGGGTAAGGAGCACATACTGTTATTTCCATTCCAGAAGGAAGTAGTTATAAACTCTGCATGTATCTCCTTCTACGGCAGTAAATCAGTTCCAGATCCAAGAAAATGTCATTTTTTTTTCTTTTTTGCCATACAAAATCTCTGCATGATTGATACAGTCCACAATATGATATAGGATTGCTGCTGCTGCTGCTGCTGCTAAGTCACTTCAGTCGTGTCCGACTCTGTGTGACCCCGTAGACGGTTGCTACATGAGTTTTAATGTGAATATTTGACTATTTAGTATGACTTCCTCTCTGGCACCTGGCATAGTGTTCAGTTGCTTTATCCTACTTATGGTCACTATAATACGAAATCATAGTCCATTCTCTAAAAACTAAGTCTTTGCTTTCTTTTGTACACCACGCGCTCTCTTATGTTCAGGGTCAGCAAATGATCGCTGAGTCGGCCAGTAGTTTCCCACCTCTACAATTCCTCTCTGCTTCTTCACACATTTGCCATTTAGTTGTCTCTTAAAAGAAATGTGTTGAAAGTGAACTTTCTTTCTTTGTGTCTTGGTCAAAACACACCAGCAGAGGAAGCCCACATAAGTCAATCATTGCATCCTACCGTGACTGTATTTCAGAATTACCGAGTACATAGGGCAGCAGACAGGAGAGACTTTAGAATTCCTTTCCATCCCTACATTTATGGAACCAGGGACTCAGGAAGGAGTCTAAAGTCTTAGACTTCTCTCAAAGCCTTTAGCTTCTCTAAAGTCTTACAGTCACTTTTAGCAAAGGTTAGAGGAGCACTATTTTGCCTTTCTTGCGTGTTTGCATTCTCTTCCCTTTGGACCACCTTAAGTATGATTCTGATATAAATATTAAATTACAAGGATTCAGTGAAATATCACTGTTTGGTTATAAGCATTGAGACTTGATTCCATGGATACATAGGAGAATTTACTCCATTACTTGGTGGAGTAATGGAGTAAAAAAGTCAACCTTTTTGAAATATTTATTAAACTATAAGTTAATAAAGACTGATGGACGCTATAGTTATCCAGATAGTTTAGGAGAAAAGTAATACAGAAACGTATTTTATCTTCAGTGATATCTTTGAATTGAGCCTATTACTTGAGAAACTGTTCACATTTGTTATCAGCCGCTGTGCTCAGCTTCTTGGTTTAGAGGGCTAATTGGAAGGAACTGCTACCCTAATAAAGTCCGCCCTGGTGGCCCAGAGGGTAAAGAATCTGCCTGCAAGGTAGGGGACCCAGGTTCAATCCCTGGGTTGGGAAGATCCCGTGAAGAAGGGAATGGCTACCCACTCCAGGATTCTTGCCTGAAGAAGTCCATGGACAGAGGAGCCTAGCAGGCTGCCATCCATGGGGTCACAAGAGTCTGACATGACTGAATGAATGACTGACACTTTCACTTTATTACCCTACTACAGTGGAAACTCAACTCAATTGGCTTCTCACTATCTTGAGAATCTAAAACTAGAAAGAAGCAGAGGGCCCCGTGAACAATTGTTCCTCATCTCGACTCTTTCACTCCAGTTATATTCTTCATTTTTTCCCCTAACACTGTGACTGAGATTTTCTTCTTCACTGATTTGTTGACTGGTTTACTCCTGCCACCCCATACTCCCAAGAATGAAAGCGTTCGAGAAGGGGACCTCATCCATCTCACTGGCCAAACTGTCACCAGCATCTATGACAGTGCCTGGGCTCTAGGGGAATTCGGCATTGTCTGCCAAGCATGAACAGGTGGCCAGGTAGACTAGGAATGTGAGGTGTTGAGCTGTGACACTGTGAATTCTGCGGCTAGGAAAGAGAGTCTTTATACCTGACCTAGAAAGCATTGTTCTGCATACTTGCCGCTTGGTTTTGTCTTACAGGTCCACAGCCCTGCCTCCACAGCACCTGTATACATGTTATAATTGTCAGTTTCCTTGTCTCTCTGTCTCGCTGATGATTTGAGGAACGAGACCAAGTCCCATTCACCTGTATGTCCCAGATGCCAAATGTGGTGACCAGCAGAGTGAATGAGTCCATGAGTATGTGAATGCTGCTTTTAGCACAAGTGCCTGAGAACATCACGTGTTTTTGTCCTTTAACATTTCATGTGGAAAGCATAATGACTGACTGCTAAGTGTCTTCTGATGCTTGTATGGAGAAATATCTGCCTGCAGGAAAATACCTGCTGGCAAGTTGGGCTCTCTTTTTCTTAAGATAAGCTCTTTATGTAGACTGTCAGTGTCCAATAGAAATGTTGTGGGAGCCACATATATAATTTTAAATTCCAAATAGACACATTTAAAAATCTCTTTAAAAGTGAAATTAATTTTAGTATATTTTATTTAACTGAACATATCCAAATATCCTCACTTCAGCGTGAATCAATATATAAAATTATGACTGAGGTAATTCACATTGCTTTTTTTTTTCATGGTGTCTTGAAATCCAGTGTGTATTTTACATCTCAATGTGGGTGCTAAATTATCATCAGAAGTACTTGATCTTTTATGTTATAAAATGAAAAGCGAAAAAGTTAATTCACATTTCCAAATTATTCCAGCACTTAAATGTGTTCCAATATCTGAACTGAGAATGTTTTAAAATATAAATTTCTTAATTAAATAAAATTTAGAAACTCAGTTTTGCAGTCACACTAGTACTATTTCATTGCCAATCGCTAAATAGGGCTGGTGGCTACTGTTTTGACCAGCCCAGATTGTAAACACTGCATTTTCATTTAAAAAAAAAAATTATGAAAGTAATCTCACAGACAGAGGAGGGCGGGCTGCAGTTGCAAAGAGTCAGACATGACTGAGCAACTAAACAAGAAGAAGACAGTCGATTTACAGTGATTTCTACTGTACAGCTAGTGACTCAGTTATACGCAGGCTTTCATATTTGTTCCGTTATGGTTTACCATGGATATAACTCACATCATATGTATGGGTTACCATGACTATAGTTCCCTGTGCTATACAATAGAACCTTGTTTACCCTATACATATAATTGTGTAAATTCTTCTTAAATAAACCTTTCTTAAATATCTTGCTTCACTCTCAAACACGTACCACCTTCTGCCGCCTCAGGTCATTGGATTTTGGGGTTCCTTTGTGGATGCATTTGTGGTCATCTGGTTCCACTTGTTTCTCCTGTAAGGACCAGGGCTGCAGAGAGGAAGCAACTTGTCCGGTACAATTGTTTGTCCAGGACTTTGGGTGCTGGCTTCTTGCTCACTCTTCCACCAGGCACTGCCAGCTCCCTCCTTTGGGTAGGACAGAGTCTGGGGGCTGTGCCTGTGGGGGTTCATTCATGCGCATCCAGGGATCCCCTTCTTTCTGCCGGCCAGCCTGTGTGTGATGGAGAGACCACGGAGGAGCTATCCCCGGCAGCCTGCCCCCGCCCCCCCAGGGGAGGTGGCAGAAGCAGCTGGCAGCCTGGACCAGCTGGCTGGCTCCAGGCTGAGGTCATGCTGGTGAGCTGGACAGACAGCCCGCTCCAGGGACAGAGGGCAAACCAAGTACTAAGACAGATGGAACCAAGGCCAGCACTCATTTATCCGAAGGTGCCGCCCACTCTGAGGAGTGTGAAAAGGACCACCAGTCCCTCAGTGTGATTCAGTCACTGCCTTTTTTTTTCCATGTGTCTCATCTGAAAATGAAGAATAACCTGTGACTGTGAGTTGAGCATTTCCTAGGGTGCCTTCTGTCATTTACAACCATTGACTGGCTCAGCGCTTGTTCTTTCTCGCGCCCAACATTGTTCAGAGCCCGCTCAAGATCTCTTGACATCATCTTTATCTAGGGTGCCAAAATTAATGCAGTGACGATGGATCCATTTTTCTTTGTGAAGGAAAAATATTTTGACTCTCTTATGGTGAGGCTGTTCTGCTTCTGAGAAAACTGAAGTGGGTGCAGCATGAAATAATTCTGATCCCATCAAAACATGCACTTTCCTTGTTATCAAGAGCTGGGGGCAGGGTTGGGAAGGTGCGGCTTCGGTGCTGGCTGGCGGCGTTGCTCCTCTTCGTTTTTTTCTTGCTCCCCTCCCCCATTCTTTATAGACTACCCACCCTCCACTTCTCCACATCACTATGTCCTATTTTTTTCAAAGTGCACTTTGAAACTGTTGTAACTTCAAGATCACCAAGAGACAGTATCACCTCCACAGAAACCAAATACACCATATGTGTGCCAACTCAGCTGAACAATGTGGAGTCACAGTATAAATGACCTCCGAGAGGAGTCAAGTTATTAATTGGCTGAAGAATAATCAAAACTTGTCTTGGAATCCTGGCAAGGTGTTTGCCAAACTGAGGAGAAAACAGCTCGGGTAAAATGTCCAGTGTATTGATTTGGTTTTAGTTTCGTTGGCATATTTTAGTCACAGCGTTTTGATTCCTGGATTAGAATTTATTGGGGGGGTATAGCCATTATTCCGGATGCCAAACTGGACAATTATTTTTACTTTTTTATACTAATTTTACACTCTAATAATGTGAGGACAAGAAGGACTCAATGAAACATTTCACTTCTGGTCAGAAATCAGGAATTATTTTGAATAAGGTTACGAGGAAGTTTTAATAGGAGGAGTCACTTATTGATATAATTTCTGTGATCAAAGGTGGACGCCAGGGAAAGATCAGCACTCCTTGCTGCCGAGTGCCAGGTTTCAAATTTCAAATCGTGCTCATCCAACCTGCCTTCAGGTGGGAGGTTGAGGAAGTCTAAAACTTGGGGCTGTAAACAGTGTCCCTTCCATTCTGCTAGGTAACTTCACTCTCTGGTTTCTTCTCAATGCCTGTCCTGTAGGGCGTATTCAAAGGAAAGATTTCTGCAGCTAATAAAATTTTGAAAGATCAGTCTCTATCTTTGTTTCGAAAAGCTGGTGTAGGAATTCTTGTACTTGGAATTTTTATAAAGCCAGAATAGCTTTTTTTTCCCCTTGAGAGAAGTTGTTCCTTAACTTTCTGTAGCTTCAGCATTCCTCAGATGGGCCACTCCATCCCATGCAAGCCCTGTTCCTTACACCCTCACGCCAGGGTCAGGGAGCAGGCCCGGAGAAGCTACCCAGTGGACCTCGCATTACTGTTTGAGGTGCGGTGCTTACTCTAATGCTGTTTCTGCATCTTCTTCTTGCTGCAGAGACCCGCCCCTCTGTTGGAGCCCTACTCTTAGACCAGCTGCAAAGTTTTACTTGGAAGGTTTGAATGAATTTGATCATCACCCAGAAGAGAACAATCTCGTGAGACTGAAGTAGAAAAGTTTTATAAAACTTCAGGCAAAGAATTAAGTTTTTGAAAGTTCTTTTCTTGGTTGTTTCAGCTATGATAAGAGCTTGCTTTCTAGAATTACTGTTAGAACTGTGAATTTAGTTTGGGAGGAACAAATGCTAATATGTGTGGCAATCTTGGGTAAATGCCTTTGCAATAAATAAACAAATGATAAATAAATGCGCCAGGAGCTTGATATCAGGGTATGTGCTGGATAGGAAGAAAGGGACTAAGACTTTAGTGATAATACCATCAAATCCTAGGACTCACGGAGCTGCCTTTCTTGGCAGTTTTGCTATTTAAAGTTCTAGTTTAAAAGTGGCAAACAGAAGCCCATATTTTCTGTAAAAAAGAGAATCTAAATGAGCTATATCCTAGAGTTTAGTTTTGCTGGGACAATCATTAACTGCAAAATCCGCTATTAAAAATCATATTATGGCGGCATATAAGTTGTGACTTATTCTCAACTTCTGAGCATTTTGGGAAAGCAAAGAATTATTCCAGAGAGAAATGTGTCCAAAAATACCTGGACATGTTTTCCTAATTTCCATCTTTGCTTTTGCTGATAGGGATCAATGGGACAGTGGCTTTGCCAGCCTTAGATGGCAAAGCTACCCTGGTCAGGTGTACTTATAAAAGCATTTTAAAGTAGCATTAGTCTCTATAAAGGAAGAAAAAAAGAGAAGATCCTGGAGCCAGTGGGAAATCAGCCAGTTTTTTTAGCTGGCTATCCTCTTCAGCTTGCTGAAAATAAGGATAGGAAATGTTGTGGATATTCCTCAGAAGTCCAGGATGGTTAATATCAGGAGCAAGCCCACAAAAGTTTAACTTTTTATTATTTTCTGCCCCACCTATGACTATTACAATAAAAACTTCTTCTGATAGAAAAGCATTTATCTGTATTATGAAGCTCCAAATACCGTGTATGGCTTTTGGATCTGAGTTACATGTCATCCCTTGCCTTCCTCCCCGCCCCTGCTTTTTTGTCAGACGATGGTTTTGTAGGCAGTTGGGACCTTTTCTACAACTCTTGCTTCATGTAGATAGTTTCTGTGGGAAAGCAAGCACACAGGTGTCAGTG
This sequence comes from Oreotragus oreotragus, assembly GCA_006410675.1. Classification (NCBI taxonomy): domain Eukaryota; kingdom Metazoa; phylum Chordata; class Mammalia; order Artiodactyla; family Bovidae; genus Oreotragus; species Oreotragus oreotragus. The sequence goes on from SJYX01017428.1 coordinate 178,776, forward strand.
GGCCCTCAGAAATACTGGGCCACGGTGATTTTCACATGGTTCACAGTGAGGCCGTCTACTTCAGGCCACTCATAGTAGGTCACGGCCATGGTCCTCCTTTGCTTCCCATTGTCTGCTGCTGCCCAGGGGAAGATGTAAGGCCCCCTGCTAGGGAAGAATGAAGACAGTTCTTGATCTCCAAATCAGAAATACAGTGAGTAGTTGTTGGCAGGAACTTACACTTGGGGCTCTTAATGAAGCAGGTGAACAGCAGCTCCAGGGACCTGCAACCAAATCCTTGCACGACACCTCTGGACTGCATGCTTCGGCCTCCACACATTCTAACAGTCAGTCCTGCGAACTGAATCCTGGCGTGCTGCTGTTCACGGGGTTGCAAAGGGCTGGACACAACTTGGCAACTGAACCACCACCACCACCACCCCCTGCAAACTCAAAACGCACTGATTTCCAAAATCAAGGACTTTGACTATGAGAAGCACACGCACTAGGTCTCTTCAGTGAAGCATCATCTTTCTTTCCCCCTGCTCATTTACCAGGGAATTTAAGGTTTCTCACTGGGGCCTGGAATGGTTCAGGTCCAGGCTGACATTTCAGCCACGTTTTGGGCACCATGTGTTTGTGTATACGAATGATTCCTGACTCATTAAATTTCTTCCAGTGCGTGCATCCTAGCAGAAGACAGCCCAGCAGGCCTTGAGCCTTTCTGCTGCTTCACTTCACCTCATGAATATTCAGAAGCTGCAGTCGTTGAGGACTCAGGTGGCAAAAATAGTAAGGTGATTGAAGCGCACATGAACGCCGAGTCCACATTTCCACGACTCGGAGCCCCTGACTGCAGCGCAGATTTTTCTGTGACCCTCGTGCCTCAGGAGGGGCGAGTCCTGGGGAACCCCTCTGAATCAGGCATCTGTTCCCTACACCAACATGCTTCATGGCCTGCTGTATGATGTGTTGTAATCAGCATGTTGTTTTTAAAAGACAACAGGCCCTTCTGTGAATCCTCCCCCACAAAATGCATTTAGGCTGATAGTTGAGCATAAAGGCCTCAGTGTGGAGATGAGCAATGCCTGCATTGTTTTCCCCATCATGCAGTCAGGATCTCCACAGCAGAATCGAGTGTCTGTTGTAGAATCTTATTTTATATATGTTGTCACCATCAGCAGTTACTCTGGAGTAGGAACCGCTCCATTCTCTTACGGGTTAAATTCTGCTCTGTGCAGACCTACTGGTGATGTATAAATTGCAGCCCTGCCTTTTTTTCGGAGGCTTCTAAAATAGGTTTTCAGAATTAGTGCTGGATTGTTGCTCCTGCATGTGTGGTGACTCTTGATTTTTTCCCTTCGGAGAAGCATCCTTTGCAGCATTCCCCCTTCCGAGGAATCACTTAGACACTTCCAGCTGGTGGCAGGGGACACAGCCATAATNTATTCAAAGGAAAGATTTCTGCAGCTAATAAAATTTTGAAAGATCAGTCTCTATCTTTGTTTCGAAAAGCTGGTGTAGGAATTCTTGTACTTGGAATTTTTATAAAGCCAGAATAGCTTTTTTTTCCCCTTGAGAGAAGTTGTTCCTTAACTTTCTGTAGCTTCAGCATTCCTCAGATGGGCCACTCCATCCCATGCAAGCCCTGTTCCTTACACCCTCACGCCAGGGTCAGGGAGCAGGCCCGGAGAAGCTACCCAGTGGACCTCGCATTACTGTTTGAGGTGCGGTGCTTACTCTAATGCTGTTTCTGCATCTTCTTCTTGCTGCAGAGACCCGCCCCTCTGTTGGAGCCCTACTCTTAGACCAGCTGCAAAGTTTTACTTGGAAGGTTTGAATGAATTTGATCATCACCCAGAAGAGAACAATCTCGTGAGACTGAAGTAGAAAAGTTTTATAAAACTTCAGGCAAAGAATTAAGTTTTTGAAAGTTCTTTTCTTGGTTGTTTCAGCTATGATAAGAGCTTGCTTTCTAGAATTACTGTTAGAACTGTGAATTTAGTTTGGGAGGAACAAATGCTAATATGTGTGGCAATCTTGGGTAAATGCCTTTGCAATAAATAAACAAATGATAAATAAATGCGCCAGGAGCTTGATATCAGGGTATGTGCTGGATAGGAAGAAAGGGACTAAGACTTTAGTGATAATACCATCAAATCCTAGGACTCACGGAGCTGCCTTTCTTGGCAGTTTTGCTATTTAAAGTTCTAGTTTAAAAGTGGCAAACAGAAGCCCATATTTTCTGTAAAAAAGAGAATCTAAATGAGCTATATCCTAGAGTTTAGTTTTGCTGGGACAATCATTAACTGCAAAATCCGCTATTAAAAATCATATTATGGCGGCATATAAGTTGTGACTTATTCTCAACTTCTGAGCATTTTGGGAAAGCAAAGAATTATTCCAGAGAGAAATGTGTCCAAAAATACCTGGACATGTTTTCCTAATTTCCATCTTTGCTTTTGCTGATAGGGATCAATGGGACAGTGGCTTTGCCAGCCTTAGATGGCAAAGCTACCCTGGTCAGGTGTACTTATAAAAGCATTTTAAAGTAGCATTAGTCTCTATAAAGGAAGAAAAAAAGAGAAGATCCTGGAGCCAGTGGGAAATCAGCCAGTTTTTTTAGCTGGCTATCCTCTTCAGCTTGCTGAAAATAAGGATAGGAAATGTTGTGGATATTCCTCAGAAGTCCAGGATGGTTAATATCAGGAGCAAGCCCACAAAAGTTTAACTTTTTATTATTTTCTGCCCCACCTATGACTATTACAATAAAAACTTCTTCTGATAGAAAAGCATTTATCTGTATTATGAAGCTCCAAATACCGTGTATGGCTTTTGGATCTGAGTTACATGTCATCCCTTGCCTTCCTCCCCGCCCCTGCTTTTTTGTCAGACGATGGTTTTGTAGGCAGTTGGGACCTTTTCTACAACTCTTGCTTCATGTAGATAGTTTCTGTGGGAAAGCAAGCACACAGGTGTCAGTGGGCCCTCAGAAATACTGGGCCACGGTGATTTTCACATGGTTCACAGTGAGGCCGTCTACTTCAGGCCACTCATAGTAGGTCACGGCCATGGTCCTCCTTTGCTTCCCATTGTCTGCTGCTGCCCAGGGGAAGATGTAAGGCCCCCTGCTAGGGAAGAATGAAGACAGTTCTTGATCTCCAAATCAGAAATACAGTGAGTAGTTGTTGGCAGGAACTTACACTTGGGGCTCTTAATGAAGCAGGTGAACAGCAGCTCCAGGGACCTGCAACCAAATCCTTGCACGACACCTCTGGACTGCATGCTTCGGCCTCCACACATTCTAACAGTCAGTCCTGCGAACTGAATCCTGGCGTGCTGCTGTTCACGGGGTTGCAAAGGGCTGGACACAACTTGGCAACTGAACCACCACCACCACCACCCCCTGCAAACTCAAAACGCACTGATTTCCAAAATCAAGGACTTTGACTATGAGAAGCACACGCACTAGGTCTCTTCAGTGAAGCATCATCTTTCTTTCCCCCTGCTCATTTACCAGGGAATTTAAGGTTTCTCACTGGGGCCTGGAATGGTTCAGGTCCAGGCTGACATTTCAGCCACGTTTTGGGCACCATGTGTTTGTGTATACGAATGATTCCTGACTCATTAAATTTCTTCCAGTGCGTGCATCCTAGCAGAAGACAGCCCAGCAGGCCTTGAGCCTTTCTGCTGCTTCACTTCACCTCATGAATATTCAGAAGCTGCAGTCGTTGAGGACTCAGGTGGCAAAAATAGTAAGGTGATTGAAGCGCACATGAACGCCGAGTCCACATTTCCACGACTCGGAGCCCCTGACTGCAGCGCAGATTTTTCTGTGACCCTCGTGCCTCAGGAGGGGCGAGTCCTGGGGAACCCCTCTGAATCAGGCATCTGTTCCCTACACCAACATGCTTCATGGCCTGCTGTATGATGTGTTGTAATCAGCATGTTGTTTTTAAAAGACAACAGGCCCTTCTGTGAATCCTCCCCCACAAAATGCATTTAGGCTGATAGTTGAGCATAAAGGCCTCAGTGTGGAGATGAGCAATGCCTGCATTGTTTTCCCCATCATGCAGTCAGGATCTCCACAGCAGAATCGAGTGTCTGTTGTAGAATCTTATTTTATATATGTTGTCACCATCAGCAGTTACTCTGGAGTAGGAACCGCTCCATTCTCTTACGGGTTAAATTCTGCTCTGTGCAGACCTACTGGTGATGTATAAATTGCAGCCCTGCCTTTTTTTCGGAGGCTTCTAAAATAGGTTTTCAGAATTAGTGCTGGATTGTTGCTCCTGCATGTGTGGTGACTCTTGATTTTTTCCCTTCGGAGAAGCATCCTTTGCAGCATTCCCCCTTCCGAGGAATCACTTAGACACTTCCAGCTGGTGGCAGGGGACACAGCCATAATACAGCTTCCTGTGTCCCAGCTGTCTTTTTCACTACGGTAAATGCATGACGATGGCTGCACTCTCGTGTAAAGGTTCAGGTACAGGGAGGTGTAGGATGAAGTCTGGAAACCATCGCTGGGGTTTTTAAAGCTTCGGCTTCTTCAGCATCTTGGCAGTTTGAATGTCTTCCTGCTTGGAGTCCAAGGTTTCTCTCCAGTGATTGGAATGCTGCTGGAAGCCTGATTAAAGGTGCCCGAGGATATCACCTTCTACCAGGAAGCCCTGCGTGCTTGAGAGGGTCCTTTTCAATGCATTATGGCTCATGCGGCCTCCCAATTAAAGAAAAACCGGGATTTAGAAATCAATGCTGAAGAAGAGACAGAGAAAAAAAGGAAACACCGCAAACGGTCCCGGGATCGGAAGAAAAAGGTAGCTATGTATGCCAGTGCATAGATCTTGCCTGGATCCTTTATGTTTTAATCTCCTCTTGGCATCTGTGAGCAGCATTCGGGGCTGTTTTTACATGTGGTATAGAGTGTAAATTGGGTGTGTTAGTTGGGTGTGTAAATTGGGAACAGATGATAGAAACCCTGTGGTAGACCACGGGTGTAGGGTGGGCAAGGCAGGGGAAGATTTTATCCCATGTGGGGGGATTACAGTGCTGATGCGGAAGGCTTGCACTTTACATAGGCATGGGCATGCTTCCATGACATGGAAAGGTGTTGCAAGGGAGTTCAAAGTAGTTTCTTTCCAGCCCAGTCAAGGTTAAATGCACTGCGGTGAGTTAGAATTGAGGGAGAGACCGGAGAAGCAGCCTTTGTACTTCTTACAGTTCTGTCTCATGGAAAAGGAGCTTTTGTGCTAGAACTGTGTCACATGTGTGCATTTTCAGGCAGATCTGTGACCTTAAAGACGTAACAGTAAAGTCATTTCCTGCTTTGCTTTTTTGGTTCCCTCCTTCCTTCTGACTCTCAGTTCCATAAGGTACTTCCTAGGTAGGTTGTGCAATGGAAATAAGCTGCTGGAAATAACTTTTCTTTTGTTAAATACCGCTGAAAGCACAGAGGTTTCTCTTTCCCTACTGGCTGACAGTGATTTTCCTGAATGCAGGAATTCCCATGATAAGGCAGGGACCTCAGCACTGATTGCATTAGATCCAAGCATGGGCATTGATCATCCCCTACTGATACTCTAATGCAGGGGAGCAAACAGGAGGAATATTCTAGGTCACTGATGTTTAATTACAGCCTGAGAGTGCTTACCTTTTGGGGGCTGTGCCCTTAAATATGTATCCTAGATACCGACTTGGAGAGTGAGGCCCGAAATCACTTTTCTTCCATGACAGTTCATAAAAATGGACTAAAACTCTGTGATCTGAATATGGAAGTCAGGTCATAAAGCATTTTTATGTCTCTTTGTGAGAATTCCCAAGGGAAAGATCATCTTAATTTGCTCTGAGCAGTGATGCACGTGCCCTGCAAATGACATGCAGATTTCATCCACCACATATACCTTCCTTCAGGAGTGATCATGAATATTTTCAGGGCCTTTGCCGTTTTCTTCCAAGTGAAGGTCTAGAGAAACCTCTTATGCCTTTTGTTACTGGCAGACTTTCTGAGACTGAGTTCAGAGAGTTGCGGTGGTTCTGCCACATGACATTAAATATAGGTGTTTCCTGCTTCAGGGTTCTCGCAAAAAAAACTTCTTGAACATATTTTCACAGAAGTACAGACTTAAGTTAGGAAATTTTCAGCAGGTGTATTTCAAAGCCTCACACAGCAGAGTTGTTACGAAATTGCCTTGTTTTACTAGGTTCTGGTCTAATTTTGTGAAAGTTAGGTTTGTCTGTGGGTCGGTCACTATACTTTGACCTCTCTATGCACATCCCCCTCCTCCTCCCCCACGGCATGATAAACTGGCTTCTAAGAAACACAGGGACAGGAGCATACATTTGTATAAAAATATAGTTTCATCATTAATGTCGATATTCTGTGTAAGAGTTACTGATCAAGCCAGGTTTATGGGCAGCTGTGTCCTGGGGGAGCAGCGACAGGTCAGCTGCCCTTGTGCCCAGTACCCTGTTTGACTTGAAAGCAAAATAAGGAAGGGGTGAGCCAAAGGGAGTTTCTGGGCTCACCGAGCTGAAGCAAATGCTTTGTGGATCAAAATGCTTAGTACAACAGAGTCTGTCCAATGTAAATCTCTTAGCAACCAGAAGGGAACATGGAGAAATATCAATAGCGCTATTGTCAACGTGCAGGCAGATTTAAATGTTTTGTTCTCAGGGCACTCACAGAGGAGATCCAGAAAGGGGCTCATGGATAACACTTCCATTGCTATTGTGCTTTTTAATTCATAACACAGTATAGTATATATATTCCCCATCAAAGGTACATGTATCACAGAAGATTTAATATTCATAGCCAAATGACTGCATGGACCACTTCTATGTGCAAAGTTAAGGCTAAATGAATTTGAAGATATCTTTCCATGACACAGTGTATGTTACACTTATTTTCTACAAAGTGAATTATTTGAACTTTGAGTTTCTTTTTTCCTACCTTTTCCTAAAATCTTAATTAAGGTTTCTGGGCTGTTTTACTTCATGTTGTAGGCCCNTGGTGTAGGTTCTATCTCTGGTCAGGGAACTGGGATCCCACATGCTGTGCAGTGCGACCAGAAAAAAAGTTAACACTGCATTTGCATTTTATGAAGAAATGTGTATATACACACACACACATATATATAGTGGGTTATTATGGGACTCATTCTCATTCATATGCAGAAATATCCTCTAGGATATTTTAATTACAAAAAGGAATAGTGAGCACTCTCATAAAATCTCAAAATACAAAAGGAAATCTTAAGAGTATCTAGTTTATAAAACAAGGAATTTGACTCATGGTTCCCCTTCAATTCAGATTTGAGCAAGCCCAAGATGAACCTTTCTTGATTATATGACACAGAATCATACAGTATGAGATATTACTAAGTATTATACTCAAATCATAATATGCATGTAAAATTAATATAGGACTCACATTTCAGTTTTTTTAAACCCAATGAGCTGCACATTTGGTCTCTTTTGAATATTGATAACCATGAACAACTGATTACCACAGAACCACCTGGGAAGCCCCTATGAATAAGCAGGAAACTTCTAGGAATTTATGATTAGTTGAATTTTAGTAATGATGTATTTTATTCTTGGCACAACAACTTTCATGTCAAGTAAAAGAAAATGTTCCTGTTTGTTAAAAAAAAAAAAGAAATTCACCTAGATGAATTCATCCTTTTATCATGTGACTTTAAGGAAAAAATCTCTCAGTGAGTATCTAATGTAAAAGTTTCTTACCCTCATTTCCCATTGCTCTTCCCTGATCTGTTTTTCGGCTTCACTCTCCTTCTCTCCTGATGGGCTTAGGTTGGCAGCAAGTAGGAGGCATGCCAAAGGTAGACAGTGACTGGGTGGGTTAGTATTGGATCCGTGCCCTCACTAAGCACCTTGCAGGGAGGAGCTCTATCTTGTGCATTCGGCAGGCTCCCTGGCCCGCAGGTGTTGGTCTGGAGAGGGTCCCAGCCACCTTGAACCCACAAGAGTTAGAAATCCCAAATGCGCTTCAGCCCCATACTACCCTTGTTGCCATTGGTTTCTGGTGCTGTGTTACCCACATGGTTTGCCCTTTCTCCACATTATATTATTAAATTATAAAATCCATTTCAGTAGTGAGGAATATTAGTATCAAACCTTAATTTATTCAATCTTTTTATGTAATTTGTATGTATTTACTACATCCTGTCCAAAAAAAAAAAAAAAGAAAAGAAGCTTTGAGGTGACCCATGGAAATTTATACTTAAAAAAAGGACACTGTGGAATTTCTTTCTCTTTCTCTCTCTCTCTATGAATGACGAAGGAATAATCAGTCAATTAATTCTGTGATTATTGATGTCAAACTCATACAGCTATTCCAGTGGCAGAGCAGGAATGAATGAATATTCATTGCTTTATTTTTGCATTCATGTACTCGTTCAGCAAATATTTGAATAACTTCTGGCATTAGGCATTATATTCTGTGTTGGAGATAAAGCTAAATGAGGCAGAGTGGCAACAGTACATTGTGTTGTACTGTGCTTCCCGGCACAAGGAGGAAGAAGATAAGAGCACCATTAAGCACCCTACAAAGAAGGAGCCACAGCAAGACCCCCCCCTTACCAGTTCAACTCGAATGGGCTCACAAAAGGTTCTTGGCGTAGCTAAGCCTTGGAGGAGTCAGCGAGATAGACGAAGAGAAGAACAGGAATCCCAGGCCAACAGGGGTTCAAGTATGAGAGACGTTCAGCTGTGTGAGAAACAAGCAGTATTTTGGAGAAAAGGGGACATGAGGAAATGAGAGAAAAAATGGCTGTAAAAATAGTCAGGGGCCAGGTTACGAAGGTCTTTGTATGCTGTTTCATGGAGCTGGACACTAACCCCTGCTCAAAGGAGAGGGGGACCTGAATGGTTTTAGGGGGGATGGTAAAGAGAGGAGGCTGAAGAGCTTTCTGGGTTGAGAACCATCCTTCAAGCATCAGTGCTGTGGGCATCAGCCGGAAGAGCCGTCAGGAAGCACCACTGGTGGGGATGCAAGCATGAGAGATGCGGAGGGTCTGAGCCACGGCAGAGATGATGCTGATGGAGAAGAGGGTGTTGCATACAAGAGATATTTGGAGGAAGACTCAATAGAACTTGGCAGTGGACTGCATGTAGGATGTGAGAGGGAGAGATTGGATTCTAGGGTAGCTGCCAAGTTTCTGGCTTGAAGCGGAAGATGAAGAATTAAATTTCCTGGATTCATTTCTTTTCTCCCAGGACATTTCTTGACCTCTTATAAAGTGCACCAGATAGGGTTTTAAATTACTTTTCTCAGGTGGAGGCTCATTTATATTCTTCACAACAAACCTATGAGAAAGTATTTCTATTATTTCCATCTTCCAGATGAGAAAACTGAGGCATGAGCCTTCGGGCTGTTGCCTCAGAGTTCCCACGCTAATTAGTGACAGACCCAAGGTTCCAATTTGAGTAGCCTAACTCTCTAGCTTGTTTTCTTACCTACTACACGATACAATGTATGTAGTTAATATTTTCACAGCTACACATCAAAGTGGGCTTGATCCAGAGAATCTTCTAAATGATAAGCTATTTTCTAAGCATCTGGAACCTTGAATAATCAGCTTTATATCTCTGGGTATTCCACTATTGTAGTCTGTTTTTCTTAGCCTCTGCAGTAGATTTTAATGTTTTACCTTAAGAATTTCTTTCTTTTTAATTTTGAAAAATGAAGTGAAAAATTACAAATACCATAACATCAAATCCTCAAAGACATGTTTCTGTAATAACAGCACCACAGTGTCTTAGGTGCCTGTGGTATACCAGACAATCTGCAGAGTGATTTCTGTGGATTATTTCATTTTTTTTTTTCTCACAGCTTTTCTATGAGGCAGGTATAATTTTCATCCCAGTTTTTCATAGCTAAAACTGAGGCTTCATGAGACTAAATAACTTGCCTGAGGTCATGAGCCTAGTAACTGGAGGGCCTACACTTAAACTTGGGTCATAGGACTTTGGAATCTGTCAGTCTGCGTTTATTGTAATAGAACTCTTGCGTTGTCTTTTAGGTTAAGGCAATTTAAGGATTTGAGAAGAGATTTCAGGGGACCTGATCTCTTGCCATAGAAGTGTGATGCTTCCTGACATTTTACAGACTCTCCCGTATCTGGTTATCTGGGTACCTGTGACACCCATGATGTAAGATGCCAGGCAGGAGGCTTTACCTGCAGCAGCGCCTGCACTTTGGGAGCGAGGACTGTGTGGACTCTTAAGAGACAAAGGGAACCTGGTCTGGTTTCTGCTCTGCCAAGTCCATAGTCTCCAGACCTCTAGGGAGCCTGGTTTCACTCTCAACATACTTGACATCCTGCTCTGAAATTAATGATGTATTTATATGTGTGTCTCACCCAAGAAACTATGAGCTCCTTGAGGGCAGAGGTGGTATCATACTCAGCTACTACCAAACTGGGGCTTTCGGAGTAGGAGGATGGATAAGAGGGTTGGTGAAAGTGAGAGAGGGAGAAAGGTGGTGGCTGGATGGGATGGGTGGATGAGAGGCCGTATCATGCTTGGAAACGTGGACTATAGAGTAGGACTGAGTTCAGGGGCTGGCGCTTAGCTGCTGTGTCCTTGGGGATTTATTTAATCTCTAGATGTTTTGATCTCTTCAACTGCAAAATGAATGCAGTAATAGTTGCCACAGAGGTGTAATAATATGTCAATGAATTCATATTGGAACGGTGCTTGGCATAACGTTAAGAGCCATAGAGTGGTAGTTGGTGGTGGTCCTATTGAACAGAAGAATGGATTATTTACACCCTGAGCCTTCAGGAGGGATTGTGCCAATAAGTCAGCTCACTAAAGCGGGGCAGGTAGCCTCCCTAGGAGCATGTCTGGCTGCTGCCTTGGCGCCACTCTTCTGCATTTGGAAAAGGATGGATAGAAGAAGGCTTAGCTCGCTCATAGGAAAGGCTGTAAACCTTTGTTCTTTGGTGTGCCAAAGGTTTAGAAATAGGGAGGCAATTCAATAAGACTTGTCAGCTGATTGGTTCTCTGTAATCTGTTATGGTTATAGTATATTTTTTCTCAATAAAGTCATCTGTTTATTTAAGAAAACACTTAGTAGCTCTTAATCAATTACCTTTTTAACCTGTCCAAGATCATGTCAGGGATAAATTATGCATTTATTAATGTCTGAATAGCACTTTAAAAGTTTTCATTAGTTTTTTTAAATTGATTTATTTTTAATTGAAGGATAATTGCTTAATGCATTTTATTGTTTTCTGTCAAACATCAACCTGAATCAGCCATAGGTATACATATGTCCCTTCCCTCCTGAACCTCCCTCCCATCTCCCGCCCCATCCCACCCTCTTAGGTTGATACAGAGCCCCTGTCTGAGTTTCCTGAGACATACAGCAAATTCCCGTTGGCTATCTGTTTTACATGTGGTAATGTAAGTTTCCATGTCACTCTCTCCATACACCTCACCCTCTCCTGCCCTCTCCCCATGTCCATAAGTCTATTCTCTCTGTTTCTCCATTGCTGCCCTGCAAATAAATTCATCAGTTCCATTTTTCTAGATTCCATACCTATGTGTTTAGTATGACATATTTATCTTTCTCGTTCTGACTTACTTCACTCTGTATAGGCTCTAGGTTCATTCGCCTCATTAGAACTAACTCAAATGCATTCCTTTCTACGACTGAGTAATATTCCACTGTATGTATATGTGTATATATATATATATATACACCACAGCTTCATTCTCCATTCATCTGTCGATGGATGTCTGGGTGGCTTACATGTTCTAGCTCTTGTAAACAGTGCTGCAGTGAACACTGGGGTACATGTGTCCTTTCAGTTTTGGTTTCCTCGGGGTGTACGCCTAGGAGTGGGCTTGCTGGGTCATATGGTGGTTTTATTCCTAGTGTTTAAAGGAATCTCCATACCGTCTTCCATAGGGCTGTATCAGTTTACGTCCCCACCAAGAGTGCGAGAGGGTACCCTTTCCTGTAAAGCTCTTGTCAGCTTGTCGCTGGCATAATGCAGCAGCTACACTGTCTCTTCATCACTCCTGAGGCTCTTGAACTTTTCTGTTTTCAGTTTAACTCTGGCACGACAGTCAATTATCCTGTGTGCGTGTGTTATTGAATCCCAATCTGGAAAAGAGCTAACTTTTCATAAGTATGCTTGAGGAGAAAGGATTTGGCAGTGTTTTAAGTTCTTTATAGTTAGAAGAAGTTTACATTAATGGTATCACATTTCACCTGCTTTCTGCTCATTTAATACAAATGCATTGTGCACCTCCATTGTGCCGATATGGGAGATTAATAAGATAAAGGGTGGAACTGTAGATTCATCTACTTGCTGTCTTTGTGTTTCTCCTTGTGACTTTACACAGGTAAGGGTGAAGGACTGAATTATAAAATGAGTATTTCTTATTGGGCCTCCAATATTCTGAGTGACTTTTACATTCCTCATCTTATTTGGTTTATGTCAACACTATGCCATAATGTTATCTCCATGTTCAGAGGTATTAGCCTAAGCTTAAGTTTTGTTATGTAACTTGCCTCAGTTACAGAAATAGCCGGGCTTATGACCAAGGTCTCTTTGGCTGTAAGTCCCTTTCTTGGGCCATCTGACCCTCTCCAGGAGAGATTTTTTTTAAGGGAGGTTCTTACTAATAGGTATCTATAGTGAATTCTTATGTCAACAGAGAAATTGTCACCTTTGAAGCGTGAAGAGTTAAATTATTTAGTAATCAAGATCATGATAAATTCATCATTTACATTTAACTGAAAAATCTAAATATTGTATAAACAGTTACTTAAGTTACTGTAATTCCACATTTTAAAAAATTTTAAAGAAGAATTCGGTCACCGAAAAAACTAAATCATTAGTTTACATCTATTGACTGATGTATAGGTTACTTATTGAAAGAGAATGTCTAAATATAATGTTACACTGTCAGTTACATAATCCAAACTTTCTTATAGAGATTTTCCTATAGAAAGGTAACATTTGGAAACTAGCAAGCTGTTATTATTTTACCCAAATTGGTGTTTCTGGTTTGTACAAGTTAAAAGTAGAAGAGTTGAAAGGAAAGCAGTGGAAATCAAGCTGGAACTTTTTACATATAAATCAGGTTTTCCTGGCGTTTATCCCATTCACTCAAGATTATGCTTTCCTGAGCTGGTCACTACCAGAACAGTCTGTCATGCACCAGAACAGTCCATCACTATCAAGTATAGGAGCTGCCTATAAGACGTGCAGATTTCAATTCAGATTTAGTTGGTTCCAGTAAATTACTTCTCAGTCATAGGTGGCCTTCCACTTATTAGGATCATGTCATCAGTTCTGCTTGCATTTAGATGAAAACCATTAGAATGGATCGAATAGAGACTAATGTTCACATCTGCCAGTTTTGTGGCTTTTCTTTTGGCAGCGCAAAAGCCAACTAGCATCATTACTGTATGAGAAGGATGTGTGCACCGCGTGGAAAAGAAATAGGAGGGAGAACTTGGCCAGAGAGGGTTGGATGGAAAGCAGCCCAAGATTTCCTAGTGACTGGAAGTCAGTGACACAGACGTTTATAATTTACATGCAGAGCCCCTAAGACCCTTGTGATGTTAATATGAACAGCATTATTTTATCATAATGAAATAAAATTTTGTAAGAAGTCTATACAGTGGAAGAGGTAAACAGATGGTTGGTTTTGTTTAGTAGAGGATTGAAAACATGAATAAAGTAGGCAAGCAGTAAGGAGAAAGGTGTGGGGAAAGGGCTTAGTATTTATTACAATTCATGGTTCTAAAAAGAATAGGCTTTGGGGCTAGGTTTGAATTCATATGGCAGCCATAGCTGTGTGGCCTTAAACTAAATTTCTTTGGGCCTCGGTCTCCACATTGGTCAAATGGGGCTATTAATCCTTTTCTTCATGCATGCGTGCTTAGTTGTGTCTGACTCTTTCCAACCCCATGACTGTAACCCACCAAGTTCCTCTGTCCAAGAGATTTCCCAGACAATACTGGAGGGGGTTGCCATTTCCTTCTCCAGGGGATCTTCCCGACCCAGGGATCTAATCCACGTCTCCTACGTTGGCAGGCAGATTCTTTACAACTGAGCCACATGGGAAGCCCTTTACTTGAATACATATTGTTAACAGTAGAAATACTGTAAATGCATTTTGCCAGGTTCCTGGCATAAAGGGAGCCCTTACGAGGGCTTCCAGCTTCCCTTACAGTGTGGGCTCCCAAATGTAATCAAGTGACTGTAGCCAAGAAGGGGGCAGAGGAACTGAGAAAAAAAATCATTTCCTTCAGATGTGTATAAGAGACAGCCTCATTAGAACTAACTCAAATGCATTCCTTTCTACGACTGAGTAATATTCCACTGTATGTATGTGTGTGTATATATATATACACCACAGCTTCATTCTCCATTCATCTGTCCATGGACGTCCGGGTAGCTTCCATGTTCTAGCTCTTGTAAACAGTGCTGCAGTGAACACTGGGATACATGTGTCCTTTCAATTTTGGTTTCCTCAGGGTGTACGCCTAGGAGTGGGCTTGCTGGGTCATATGGTGGTTTTATTCCTAGTGTTTAAAGGAATCTCCATACCGTCTTCCATAGGGCTGTATCAGTTTACGTCCCCACCAAGAGTGCGAGAGGGTCCCCTTTCCTGTAATGCTCTTGTCAGCTTGNCTAGCTCTTGTAAACAGTGCTGCAGTGAACACTGGGATACATGTGTCCTTTCAATTTTGGTTTCCTCAGGGTGTACGCCTAGGAGTGGGCTTGCTGGGTCATATGGTGGTTTTATTCCTAGTGTTTAAAGGAATCTCCATACCGTCTTCCATAGGGCTGTATCAGTTTACGTCCCCACCAAGAGTGCGAGAGGGTACCCTTTCCTGTAAAGCTCTTGTCAGCTTGTCGCTGGCATAATGCAGCAGCTACACTGTCTCTTCATCACTCCTGAGGCTCTTGAACTTTTCTGTTTTCAGTTTAACTCTGGCACGACAGTCAATTATCCTGTGTGCGTGTGTTATTGAATCCCAATCTGGAAAAGAGCTAACTTTTCATAAGTATGCTTGAGGAGAAAGGATTTGGCAGTGTTTTAAGTTCTTTATAGTTAGAAGAAGTTTACATTAATGGTATCACATTTCACCTGCTTTCTGCTCATTTAATACAAATGCATTGTGCACCTCCATTGTGCCGATATGGGAGATTAATAAGATAAAGGGTGGAACTGTAGATTCATCTACTTGCTGTCTTTGTGTTTCTCCTTGTGACTTTACACAGGTAAGGGTGAAGGACTGAATTATAAAATGAGTATTTCTTATTGGGCCTCCAATATTCTGAGTGACTTTTACATTCCTCATCTTATTTGGTTTATGTCAACACTATGCCATAATGTTATCTCCATGTTCAGAGGTATTAGCCTAAGCTTAAGTTTTGTTATGTAACTTGCCTCAGTTACAGAAATAGCCGGGCTTATGACCAAGGTCTCTTTGGCTGTAAGTCCCTTTCTTGGGCCATCTGACCCTCTCCAGGAGAGATTTTTTTTAAGGGAGGTTCTTACTAATAGGCATCTATAGTGAATTCTTATGTCAACAGAAAAACTGTCACCTTTGAAGCATGAAGAGTTAAATTATTTAGTAATCAAGATCGTGATAAATTCATCATTTACATTTAACTGAAAAATCTAAATATTGTATAAACAGTTACTTAAGTTACTGTAATTCCACATTTAAAAAAATTTTAAAGAAGAATTCGGTCACCGAAAAAACTAAATCATCAGTTTACATCTATTGACTGATGTATAGGTTACTTATTGAAAGAGAATGTCTAAATATAATGTTACACTGTCAGTTACATAATCCAAACTTTCTTATAGAGATTTTCCTATAGAAAGGTAACATTTGGAAACTAGCAAGCTGTTATTATTTTACCCAAATTGGTGTTTCTGGTTTGTACAAGTTAAAAGTAGAAGAGTTGAAAGGAAAGCAGTGGAAATCAAGCTGGAACTTTTTACATATAAATCAGGTTTTCCTGGCGTTTATCCCATTCACTCAAGATTATGCTTTCCTGAGCTGGTCACTACCAGAACAGTCTGTCATGCACCAGAACAGTCCATCACTATCAAGTATAGGAGCTGCCTATAAGACGTGCAGATTTCAATTCAGATTTAGTTGGTTCCAGTAAATTACTTCTCAGTCATAGGTGGCCTTCCACTTATTAGGATCATGTCATCAGTTCTGCTTGCATTTAGATGAAACCCATTAGAATGGATCGAATAGAGACTAATGTTCACATCTGCCAGTTTTGTGGCTTTTCTTTTGGCAGCGCAAAAGCCAACTAGCATCATTACTGTATGAGAAGGATGTGTGCACCGCGTGGAAAAGAAATAGGAGGGAGAACTTGGCCAGAGAGGGTTGGATGGAAAGCAGCCCAAGATTTCCTAGTGACTGGAAGTCAGTGACACAGACGTTTATAATTTACATGCAGAGCCCCTAAGACCCTTGTGATGTTAATATGAACAGCATTATTTTATCATAATGAAATAAAATTTTGTAAGAAGTCTATACAGTGGAAGAGGTAAACAGATGGTTGGTTTTGTTTAGTAGAGGATTGAAAACATGAATAAAGTAGGCAAGCAGTAAGGAGAAAGGTGTGGGGAAAGGGCTTAGTATTTATTACAATTCATGGTTCTGGAAAGAATAGGCTTTGGGGCTAGGTTTGAATTCATATGGCAGCCATAGCTGTGTGGCCTTAAACTAAATTTCTTTGGGCCTCGGTCTCCACATTGGTCAAATGGGGCTATTAATCCTTTTCTTCATGCATGCGTGCTTAGTTGTGTCTGACTCTTTCCAACCCCATGACTGTAACCCACCAGGTTCCTCTGTCCAAGGGATTTCCCAGACAATACTGGAGGGGGTTGCCATTTCCTTCTCCAGGGGATCTTCCCGACCCAGGGATCTAATCCACGTCTCCTACGTTGGCAGGCAGATTCTTTACAACTGAGCCACATGGGAAGCCCTTTACTTGAATACATATTGTTAACAGTAGAAATACTGTAAATGCATTTTGCCAGGTTCCTGGCATAAAGGGAGCCCTTACGAGGGCTTCCAGCTTCCCTTACAGTGTGGGCTCCCAAATGTAATCAAGTGACTGTAGCCAAGAAGGGGGCAGAGGAACTGAGAAAAAAAAAGGGAATGTTCTGAAGAAGGTTTACACCCAGGAAATATTCAAATTCTTTGATGAATGAAATTTTACTCATAGATTTGTATCCTTAAACAACCATTTGAGTCCTTCAGTTCAAGCCTTTGCGAACTTTTCTGTACTCTCAGGGAATTTACATCTGCCCTTCTGAGAAATTCTCTCAAAGAATTTTATGTTAAATATATTCCTCAATCATCAACACTGTTACTAATTAGCTTTTCTCAGTAGTTAAATGATCGCCTAGGAAGACATTAAAGAAAGCATAAGAACAATATGTATAGAAGGAGGTATCAGATCATTCTTTTAACAAATGAACTTGATTTTACAGATTAGGATATGAATATTGAAATATTTATAGAGGAAAAGTACTTATTTGAGCTAGTGAAACAATCTTCACTGGAGGGTTTATACACTATAATTACTGAGAAGAAACAAAATGTTACCTGTGTAGTATGTCTGTGAGAGACATATTCTATATTCATCATCCCCTCTAGGGAGCATGGCCGTTAAAGACCTGTTTCTACAGTTGCAGGATGGTTGGGGGAATAATCTGGCCAGTGTAGAGCTGTCACCTTTTGTACCTGGTTTCAGAACTCACAGTGGCCTGCGGACTGCCTTCCTTTACCAGCACGTTCTCTTCTCCCCGCTTTCTTCGACTGCCACTGGGGAGAACCTCTACCATTTTCAATCAGGTATTCCACTTTGGACCTAATTGGCTCAGTTCAGTATCTGACACTTAAGATTGTCAGTGTGTTTAAACAATTTCATTCACCCTAAACCAGATAGGAAAAAAAACCCACCAACCTGAAACCTGGCATTTTTGTCCTAGGCTCTGTGTGATGTCTGTTTGTTTAGCTGTGGCGGGTCTTTGTCGCAGCCTGTGGGGTCTCTCATTGTGGCATGTGGGATCTAGTTCCCTGACCAGGGATTGAACCGGCACTGGGAGCTTGGAGTCTTAGCCACTGAACCACCAGGGAAATCCCATGTGATTTTCCACTTTTCAAAGAGGACACTATAGTGAGATAATCAATAGCAAAGTATATGGGACATCATTTACCCTTTCTTTCATTTATTGAGCTATAATTCACTGGGGAATTACAGTGGGCTGGGCACTCTATCTAGTTCTGTGAGTATCGTGTTGAATCCGTGTGCATGGACGGTATTATCCTCATTCTCTGTGTTAAGGGAGTTAACACTCTGAAAGTTTCAGCAAGCCCAGGGTCACACAATTAGCAAGTGTACAGCTAGAGTTCAAACCCAGATCAGCTTGATAGCCAGCCCTGTGCTGATTTCCCTGATTCCTCACCCCTCATTCCCACCCATTGGGAACACAATTTTCCCAGAATATTGGGCTCCATGAAATCATTCTTTCCTGGACCATGGAAGGCCCTGCTGGGATTTCTGCCCCTAAAAAATTCCTAATAAGATGCTTCTCATAATTGACACCCTCCCCCCCCCCCCCCCCCCGAAAAAAAAAAAAGACCACTTAGCTTTACTACAAACATGCAAACGCTTCTGCAAAGAATTAGTAAAGAAGGGCAAGAGAAGAGAACTATTGCCCCATATTTGAGGTATGGAAGATTTCTAGAGACAACTTTTTTTAAGGACTGTTTTTNCCCCCCCCCCCCCCCCGCAGTAAAAGAAAAGTACACAATGCGGCGTGGAGGGTAGGAGGTGATAATACTGAATGTCATAAATCAGTTTACTTGACTTCAAGCCACTTTCACTTTACACATTAACTTGAAATACATCCTACCTTAACAAGATCATAATCGTATTAACGGTAAAATAAAGAAATGTGAATGTAATTAATTTCCAAATGTTGGAAGGTTCCAAATTTTCCAAGATAAGCGGTGAAATAATTGTGTGTGGCTAATTTCTTGGGTTTTGAAGTCAGTGCACTCCTGTGTGTTTGCCCATACCCTTCATCTCATACTTACAGTTTCTTATGAGAAAACTGTGGAAGAAGGTGATTTCATAATAAACAGCTCACTCCGGGCCTCAACACAGACACATTTTCAGGACCTAGGTTAAAAATTAAAATATGATTTGTAGTATGGTAAGAAGTTAACACCACCGTCAAAAGTGTACTTCAGCCGATGGCATAGACAAAATATCAGAATTTGAGTCACCGTCAGCTTTGCCTGATTCTTTTTTCATCATCAGGAGAGAAGAGATCTTAGGCTTCATGAAGTGATACTCCTTTTTTTCCCTTGGTAATAAGAGCAAGGAGTAAACATCTTTAATTTGGGAAAGGGAGTTGTTCAAAACTGAAGTCTCCAAAATTTTTACTATTTAGAATAGATGATTTGGGGTTCTACTAGGCAGCCTCAGTGTGAATCAACAGAAAATTCACCAGCAGAAGTTAGAGTCCATTTACATGAAATAATTGGTAGATGCCAAAGGCTTTTATCTCTGCCAATATTTACATGAACCCTCTAAATTAGGTGGCTTTATTCTCATTTTGCAGCTCAGGAGAACGTGGCTCAGACATTAAATTTATTAGTTGTTGTTATTCAGTAGCTAAAATTCTATTCTACTCTTTTGCGACCCCATGGACTATCGCCCTCCAAGCTCCTCTGTCCATGGAATTTTCCAGGCAAGAATACTGCAGTGGGTTGCTGTTCCCCTTCTCCAGGGGATCTTCCTGGCCCAGGGATTGAACCTGTGTCTCCTGCATTGGCAGGTGGATTCTTTACCATCTGAGCCACCAGGCAAGCCTGAATTTATTAGTAACAGAGCAAAAAGGAGAGACGGAAGTTGAGCCCATGGTTGTCAGACTCCAAAGCCTTTTCCCACCCATACTTCACTGTTCTGCTTACAGATTATTCATGGATCATCTAATTTTCTTGCATTGGGGGAAATCTTTTACTTTCATTTTTCATTATTTTATTTTCTAATCAGTTTCTAAATCATGTTTATGCCTCCCCATCACCAATGCTATCATTCATTAATTTTATGTGATAAATGCCAGATAAGAAGTGCTTTTAAAATAACGATGCATGGCTTAAGCCTGAGTTTTTACCTTGAAATATTACATGGGGACTGTCAGTACTATTGCAAAGCACAGCAATTTTGAATCAGGTACAAAAAGATCATAATTGACATTGGCACCACGGATTTACAATAGTCCAGGGAAACAGCAACATTTGTCCGAGCCCTAACCTTGAGTACTGCATTTGATTTTCTATTAGTAAATCCTCAGAATGTCCAGTCTCATAATTCCCAGGTACATTGCTGCTACCTGACCGCTTCAGGGTAAAGGAGAGAGGACATGGTAGAAGGTTTTTGAGGTCACTGTACCCTATATTGCCCACTGCTCCCACCCTCTCTTGTAGAGAGCTGCTGTCCCCTAATTCAGTAACATGAATATATTTACTTGGTTCTGTCAACACTCAAAATACACTTGCCTGCCCTTAAGTACCAGGAAGATAACCATCTTGATGTTTAAAAATGCTGAAAGCAATGAATTTCTTTCCTTTGAAGAACGGCCATTACTAACGATCCCTGCTCTACGATTCCTCAGCAGGCATTGTTCTTCACCATCTAAAAGTAAAGGGATTCATTATGCATGTTTATTCCATCCAGATTTGTTCCGAATGGAATTAACGTGTTAATACTGGTAGTTCAAGCATGTGAAGTCTACACATTCACTTGTCTTCGTTAGTGTAGGATTAGTGATCCTGATCATCCTCCTCTTTTCCAATCTGTGATTCGTTTCAAAAGGTTGGGGTTGCCCCCCGTCTCAGCAGAAATTGGATCTTTGAAGGTGACCATGAATACACTGAAAGTCTGTGTTTTCCCTGGTGACTGTGTTTTCCCCGCCTATTGTGAGCCTCGGTAGCGCTTTCCCACAGACATTCGGCGTGGTCAAGACTTCGGCTTTCTCTTGCTCCAACTGGGTGTGAGTCCAGATTCCCTCTTTTTTCCCCTGAGCACTCCATGGGAGAGCCTAACTGGTCTTCATTTGATTTTACATAACATGTTTTAGTGGATTTTCTATGGACTAAGATTAAAATAATCATGTAGCCCTCCCTTTGGCATCTGATATCACGGTTTTTGGTTTTCTGGTGGATTAGTCAGGATTTTGTTGGCAGTGTCGGGAGGGAGGGTGTCCTTAGGTGCATTTGGCATTCTCGGCTTTGACCTGCTTTCCTAGAGCTCCATTTCAGTTTTAGCGGAACCTAAATTATTAATACAGTCTGTGCTGTGTCTGCCCATACTGCTAAATCCTGCTTCTCTTTTTTTTTATAAAGTGCTGTTGGGAATCTCTGAAATCATAGATAAAATGATTTTTGAACTTCTGTGGAAAGCTCAAATGGGTCTAGTCATGAGCTCTGGAGTCACATAGGCTTGGATTTGAGTCTCACCACTGTCTTGAACATCCGTGCTCTCTTCGATAATAACACCTATTTCAGAGAGGGGTTATGAAGACAAGACTAAATTGATCATGAATTATCTGGCTCAGAGAAGTGATCCAATAATGAATGTTCATTCCTCCTACTTCCCTACCTCTTTCCTCTTGCCTGGTCCGCTTGGAGGAAATGAGAATCTTGTTCTATGCTGAGTGTCCTTAAGTGAGAGTTGTTAGTTAAAATGGGGGAATGCAAGCTTGGTGAAGTTAATGATAAAGCAGAGGGTAAAAAATGAAGAGCATATGTGAATGTAGAGAAAAATAGATATTTATATAAAACATAATTGTAACTTTAACATGTACACCTCTTACATATATTCTCTCTACATGTATATGTTTCATGTTGAAGTCGCTCAGTCATGAATGACTCTTTGCAAATCCATGGACTATATAATCCATGAAATTCTCCAGGCCAGAATACTGGGGTGGGTAGCCATTCCCTTTTCCAGGGGATCTTCCCAACCCAGAGATCAAACCCAGGTCTCCTGCATCGCAGGCGGATTCTTCACCAGCCACCAGGGAAGCCCATTTGTTTCATACGTGTGTGTGTGTGTGTGTGTGTGTGTGTAGATAGATAGACTCCACAGAGATTATTTAAACCCGGAGCCATATTTCGCTGGTTTCCATTAGGAAGAAATGTGGCTTGTGGTGAGAGCATTGACGCTGGTCTGGAAGGTGATGTAGGGAGCGGGACGCTGGGTTCTTCTGGAGGTGCAGGGCTTTTCCAAGGGCACCGCACCCCCAATGCGGGCATGTTTGTCCTGCGTGCTGGGCTTTCCAGCCCTTTTCCCTGGGTTGGCCTTCATAGGTTTACTTTTGCCTTCCCAGGAAAGGTCTCACCCTGGCTCCCAGAGTGAAATCCACTTGGAGAAAACCTATCAGTGCAAGTTCAGTTTTAGTGACTCTCCTCTAAGAGCCTAAAAGACCATCTCTGACACTCGTTTCCCAGGGCCAATGAATGAAACGTGGGCAAGCCACAGACAGACAGGGTGTCTTGCTGAATATTACTGTATTCAATATAGTCTTCAGTCGCAGAAGACGTTTTTGAAGGCCTCTGGTAATATTTAATAACTGTTGTGCCGCTCTTCGCTCCTGCTGGGTGACTTGGCGTTTCCTAGGACGTCCTGCGAGTCCTCTTACTTAGTTCTTCTCACCATGCAGATCACTGCTGTCCATCATACATGCAGCATTCCGCACGCGGTGGCCAGCATCACCCTGAGAGCATTACTGTGATTCACTGTGACCTTTTGAAATGTCTTCTACGCGTTTCTATTTTCCTGTCTTCCTCTCCCTTCTCTTTCTTTCGTTCTCTTCCCTCTTTGCCTTCCTCCTACCAGAATTAATGAAAATGAGATAATACTGGTATCTCCTATTTTGTGACCTCATTTTTTCCTCACTGAAAAATACAATATGAACATATGTCCGTATCATACATATGGTTCAGTAAGGCTTTCAGTGGACCTATGTAACATTTTACTTAATGGATGTGCCAAATTGTATTCAACTACTCCCTTATTTTATATGTTGAGTTCATTTCAATTTTTGTTATTATGAAAAATGACACAAAGAACAGTAGAGCTTCATCTTTTTCCGAAACCACAGTGTTTTTGTTTTCAGCTCTGATTATTTCTGCTGCCTCCTCCATTCAAGGCCCTCCGTTAAGCCAGAGCCGGCATCTGCAGTGTCATTTTCCACAAATCCTCTGGTTGAGCCCAGTTCTAGTCAGAATGACTCTACAGACTTTCCCCTTTCCCAGAGAATGCCCCTCCTTTCCCATCACAGGTCTTCGTGTTGCTCAGCCTGTATCTCCTTCCACCTTTCCCCTTCCAACTTTTAGGGCTCAGCTTCAAGCCTCCCTTCTTCCTGGGACACAGGTTTACCAGCTGGAAGTTATTTCTTTGCTTTTAATGATTACAGTTCTTGAGAAACCTAAGATAGTCTCCATGGAACTGGTCTTTTGTATATGAATACCTCTAAGTGAAAAAAGTTACAAGTTTTTTCCTTTGTTAGTGCTTTTTAAAGTTTCTTTTTCCCTTGGGATATCTTCAGAGTGCCTCATATATGGCTCTCCAGATAAGGGATGAAGTCCCAAGTCTTCATTTTTTTTTAAATTTTTCTGGCTGCACCTTGGAGCATGCAGGATCTTAGTTCCCGACCAGGGATCGACCCTGCACCGCCTGCATTGGAAGTCTGGAGTCTTAACCGCCGGAGCTCCAGGCAAGTGCCAGAGTGTTACAAGTCTTGATTTTGAGTCTTGGCAGGGCCCCTACGTTTGCAACTTCAGCTGCTATTTCCTTGCGTTTTGTTGAGGACCCTGGCACCGTGGTATGGAGAGACCTACCCAGCTCCAGAAGTTCTCTCACGCTCTTACTGACCGCAAATTCTTGGCTCCAGATGATTACTGACTGATCATGCATCCTTTCCAGGCCGCCTTGGCTCTGTCTTGTTGCGTGAGTAAATGGCAGTGACTACACAGCTCTTCATCCAGGGCTCTGAGCGCTTCCTCCGGCTTCAGCTGAGAGTGTTTAGGCCCATGGCTTTCAGCCAGCATGAGAAGAGGCTGTGTCACCTTCACCTGGAGCCAGTGTGACCAGCCGCACTATCCACTATCACACTATCCACTCTCCAGCACGTAGGACTTTCAGTGCTAAAATGTGGACCTCCCTGCTCCTCTACCCAAGGGCACGTTAGAATTGATAGAACATGGCCAGAAGCGGAGCCAGGGACAAATGATTGAGTAAGGGGGAGCTCCTCTGAGCCAGCTCTCTCTGAAGTCCTCTCATTCTGCGTCTTTTGAGGATCTTGCCTTCCATCTGTGATGTCTTCCTAACATCACTTTCTCTTCCAGGAATCCAGTTCCCCTCTTTAAATTTCCGGTGTCATCAGTGGTCATTATTTCTTCCTAAGTTTTCTGCCGGATGGTTTAAGCACAGTGGACCCTCCTACATGCTATGCCATAGCAAGTAGAAGAAAATACATAAAATTTATCTTGGGGCAACAACTTCTGCTTTCTTTATATAGAGTTTTATCTAGGTTCACATTGCTTGTGCTTGGCATTTTTCTCCTCTCTGTTCTTTAACTCTCTGGATCATTAGTTTGACTCACCTTTTTTAAAAATTAATTTATTATTGAAGGATAATTGCTTTACAGCATCTTACTGTTTTCTGTCAAACCTCAACATGAATCAGCCATATTGTTTTGAGTATTCCCAAGTCTAACTTGCCAAAGCTCTCTCTTCCTTCCCCTGATCTGAGCCTATGAGTGAATACCTTAACCTTCCACCCAGTCTCACCCCTGGAGAGGCCCTGGCCTGGTTGCCACTTTCCACTATGTAATGGGGCATTGAACACAAGCAGACATGAAGATCTTTATGTGCATTACAAGTCGCTTCAGTTGTGTCCGACTTGTTGCGACCCCATGAACTGTAGCCCACCAGGCTCCTTTGTGTGTGGGATTCTCCATGCAGGAATACTAGAGTGGATTGCCATGCCATCCTTCAGGGGATCTTCCTGACCCAGAGATCAAGCTCCTCCCCATCTTTTGCATCTCCTGCATTGGCAGGGGGGTTCTTAACCACTAGCACCACCTGGCAAGCCCATTAAGACCTTTGTGCTAAGTTACTTCAGTCATAGCCAACTCTTTGCAATCATATGGACTTTAGCCCACCAGGCTCCTCTGCCCTTTACTACCTTGCAATTTAATTCTGATTTAGAGTCTCACTTCCTAGTTAGAATCCACCATTGCTTTTTTTGGGAAATGTTTAGATGGGCCACTATAGATCTACACAGAATCTACATCTGTCAGAATCCACCTGCAATGTGGGAGACCTGAGACCTGGGTTCAGGAAGATTCCCCTGGAGAAGGGATAGGCTACCCACTCCAGTATTCTTGGGCTTCCCTTGTGGTTCAGCTGGTAAAGAATCCACCTGCAATGCAGGAGACTTGGGTTCAGTCCCTGGGTTGGGAAAATCCCCTGGAGAATTCCATGGACTGTATAGTCCATGGTGTTGCAAAGAGTCGGACACGACTGAATGACTTTCACTTTCATAGAGCTACATAACTAAAATGTTACATGTGCAGGAGAATCACATTTTATTCTAATTTACCTGGTTAAGATAACGATCATGATTGTTTACAACAATTTGAAGTACTGGGTTAAAAAATTCATTTATCATTCCTCCATTTTCATACCAATCACTCAAATCATAGATAACAGCTTTCATAGGCTACAGATTAAAATATGTAATTCAATCACTTCATTAGAATGAATAGGTGATTAATTTTATTCCATTTAAATGAAAAGAGCTACTGTAGCAATCTGAATTTGAGCCTATAGGACTTATGTAAAGGACAAATACATGGGTTTTGAAGGACAGAGTTGTGTGGAAAATTCCCACAGAGTGTCTAGAGTCGTGGAATGTTATAGGTGAAAGGAACCCTTGAGGTCACTGAGCTGCCCTCTGCAGAGCCTGCTTCTCCTTGACAACAGCCCTATGAATTGCTTGTCAGTCTTGGTGTGTGAATTTCCTTTGACTCCAAGTGTCTTACCTCTAAACATAGCCCACGCCATTTCTGGAAGATCTAAATGTTAGAATATACTCTTATTTTGAGACTGAATCTAGTTCCCAGTTATGTCCACCCATATGCCAGCTCTTTATATAGATGAAGAAAGTGATGAGCTGGTACTGCTTCTTCTCTCCAAGATAAGCGTTCTTTTTCCTCTAGCCAGTCCTCTTAAGAGTTGCAAGACCCCGTAACTCCTGCCTTCAATGCAGAAGACCTGGGTTCGATCCCTGAATTGGGAAGATCCCCCTGGAGGAAGAAATAGCAACCCACTCCAGTATTCTTGCCTGGAAAATCCCATGGACAAAGGGGCCTGATGGGCTACAGTCCGTGGGATATCAAAGAGTCGGACACAGCTAAGTGACTGACACACACAAGCATCATATGGGACCCTGAACTGACAGAACAGTCTGCTTGTGGGTTGCCCAGATCATAATAGGCTGATACAGCATAGCCTCAGCTGTTGGCACTAATTTGAAATTGGGGCCACGGTCACAGTCATTTTAGAGAGAAGACAGTTGAGAGCTTGTTCCATCCCTTTTCATGGGAACTTTGTTTCTATTTTGCATGTAGATGTTATCCTTCCTTTTTAACTTTCAGTTTGGCCTTCTGGTTGGCATTGCAATGCAGTATATACATTTGACGTATTTGTGAGTACATCAGAATATTTATAAACAGACTTTAAAATAGATTTATAAAGATGCAAAAGCTTTGTCCCTTCTAATACTTTATCTTCTGTGTCTTCCACTGAAATTATTTCCCATTATTTAATCCCTTAGAAATTAATTACTAAGTATGATGGATAATTGATTACCAACCATAAGTCCGACATCATTTGTTCTCTTTTTCTATTTGGCTTCTGCCCTTCCATTTTGTTTTTTTCTTATCTTCTTTATCATTATAAAGTATTGACTAGAATTCACTAAAGGAAATGGGAATATTTCAGTATCAGTTGGGTCCCAGAGGGGAATCGATTGTGTAATGTGGTAAACTTTATCAAAGGTCAATTTTTCATATATTTCAGATTAACCAGTTTAATAGTTAAGCAGTTGGCTTCTCAGAGACAAACTTTTATGGACTGACTCTTTAGAAACCAAGGCATATGGAATTATTCTGACAGAAAAGTTAGGCAATATTAAGGCCACAAAAAAGGAACAAAATTCTTAAATAACTTACTATAGTGCATTGAATGTGAAATATACATATTGTTTAGATTCAGAAACATTTCAGTTCAACAAATATGTATATGCCTTGTGAATACAGAGAGAAATAAGACACGCTTCCAGGTCTTTGGTAACTGGTAGCTCCGTAAGGGAGATAAATTTAAAAGAATTAAAATAGTCTCATAGATGATAGAGAAAACGTATAAAGGGAAATAGAGGTTTGTATGAAGGGGCAGGTCTGCCAGGACATAAGGCAGGGTGGTGTGGCCCTTGAAGCTGCCCACAAAGCCTGAGCAGTGTGGGCAAATGGCGCAGAGAACTCTCAGAAGCAGAACGGATCAAGCATGAAGGCTAAGTTGGGGTGGAAGGGGAAGGAAGGAGCCAAGAAGGATGGGTCAGAGGAGTCGAGTGGGAGAGCTTGGCTACACCTTGTGTTCACAAAGGACCGCAGGGTTGTTCAGTGGTTAGGGCTGTGCACTTCCACGTGGAGAGTCCAGGGAACTAAGATCCCACAGGCCACGTGGGAATACGGTGGGCTACGGTGGGCTCGGCTTACTTTTATATGAGCGGTGTCCCTTCCCTTTCGCCTGCTTTCCCTTATTCCTGTCAACTCGGTATTTTTGCAAAGTGAAAGGAAATGTTATTTTATGTTTGTTTGTTTGTTTAACTTGGGTTTTTAGTATTAACTCAGAAGTACCAAAGTTCTATACCTGGGCCACCCGAGAGCACAGAAATTCACTCAGCTGATAAATTTAAAAACCTGGAGAGTAATTACGGAATTATTTTGAGAAATATTGAGGCCATTGCTTATGGACTAGGCTGTCATTCGTTGGACATGATGAATTTAGAACTGCTAGAGAAAAGGCTTCCTAACTTTAGATTGCAACAGCCTTCATGGTAAGAACTGTGACGTTGTATTCATGTTTGCCCATATACTCTAAGTATTTGTTATATTCACAGTAAACCCTCTCTGACAGTGACACGCTTTAATGAGTTTTTCCATTTTGCAAGCAGTGTTTTTTTGAGATTTTTAAAAAGAAGTAGAAAAATGGAAGAAAATCACTCGCAATAAACTACATGATCAATCTATTTCTTTCACAAAACATCTTTAAATGCTTAATTTTCAGAAGTTCTAAGAAATGAAAAATGTCTTGGAAAACAATAGGGGAACAGTTTTTTTTTTTTCTTCTAACAAGTATGTTCATTAACAAAAATGGGCTTGATTACACTTGAAATATGAGTGCTCTGAAAGTTTGCCTAACTGATTCTGGTAACATGCACTAGATTTAACTTTTCTGAAATGTGCTACTTTTATTGAAAGAATAGTTCAGTTTGAAGCTGCATTTTAAAGACGTCTGCAAAATATTCAATGCATTCAGCTGACCTTTTATAAACTACTTCTGGGAAATATGCATAATGTTTTGGTGGAAAATGTTGCTTAAATATTAAAGTGCTAATATCCGTAAGGAATGTCATCAGCCCAAAATTCATGAGATTAATTTTTTCTAGTTCTTGTATGTTTGTATTTGTGTATCTGTATTTTTAAGTTCATTAGCTTGACAGCTGCATATCAGTATTTGCAGTTACTAGTTCTAGCAGAAATGAGCAGACATCTAATCTTTTGGCTTAGTTGAGAGTCAACATAGACAAAATGAGAGAAAACAGTCCACAGTTTGCTTTTTAAAGATAAAATAGGGATCTGCCACTCAGTGCAATAGTTATGTTAAACAGGAAGTTCCCTTGGACAGAAAGTTACAAAATACATGATGGCCCTTGACAATTTTAAGGAGTCTTTTTATATTAGTATAATTGTGTCTTGATGTATCTATCTTTGAGGTTCACTACAATGGCACCCCACTCCAGTACTCTTGCCTGGAAAATCCCATGGACAGAGCCTGGCGGGCTGCAGTCCATGGGGTCGCTAGGAGTGGGACACGACTGAGCGACTTCAATTTCACTTTTCACTTTCATGCATTGGAGAAGGCAATGGCAACCCACTCCAGTGTTCTTGTCTGGAGAATCCCAGGGACGAGGGAGCCTGGTGGGCTGCCGCCTATGGTGTCACACAGAGTCGGACACGATTGAAGTGACTTAGCCAAAAAAACCCAGTAATTATAAAGTGAGAAACACACATGGTTTATGAAAAGAGGCCTTCTTAGACTCAGCGTTTTGTGCTCTAGACTACAGCTGGGACATTTACTTGAGATATGACTGGGAAGTCCCAAGGTCCCTCATGTAGTTAGGGGGAATGTGGCAGGAATGCCTAGCCCAGAATTTTAGCCTGAATTTGCAATTTAATGTAGTGCTTTTAATTGCATTCTCAGTGAAATTTACTTTCATCTCATAACAACAAATGTCATGAAATGTCTTAGAAAAATATGGCACCCAAGCTCAGACATGTGAAACAAGGAATCCCTCAGCTTTTATGTGAACCTACAGCAAAAGGCATCCTTTTTCCTTGCAATTAAATGTCTGGAAAATTTTGAAAGGAGCTCTGTACTTTGAATCTTATTGTTTTTATGTTTCCAAGAGAATTTTTTACATTGAATTATAATTCACTGGAGTTAAATGCCGTGATGCTAAGTACATATTTATTCAATTCTGGCAAATGCATTATTGTTTAACCCATCCAACCCAATAAGATAAGTGTCTCATCTCATCACCCATGGAAGTTCGCTGTGCCATATCCCAGTCAGCATCCCTCATCCACTGGAAGTGGTCATGGTTAAGATTTCCAGCACCATTATTAATCAAAGATCAAAGACAAATGTTTAAAATTATGTTTTCTTTTAAGGAATATTCCCCCCTTAAAGAATCATTGAGAAGTCCATGCACTGACCAAGAGTAAGGATATAAGACTTTCAATGAATTGTTTCTAAAACACATGCAAGCATCCTAAGGGTTTAGGTGTTACTGAAAGGACAGGTCCATTTCCATCCTGTCACAAAGATTTCAAGTCATTTTATTTCTCGTTGCACTTTTTAATTCGGCTCTATCTTAATTTCTACTTCCGATAAAAATCGCCGGCCACGGTTTGTGTGGTGTGTGCACCCTTATGTGGGGTGGGATGAATGACCACTTAGTGAAAACTGAGTAAGAATAATCAATACATGTCATGGATGAAGTCAAAAAGCCCCGTTAACCCCCCGTCACCTTCAAATGTAGAGAAGTAGTGCTTGCCTTGATCCTGCCAGCCTCTGTGGGATAAGGAGAGGAGAAGTGAAATATTCTTCACATCTATTCCTTCTCCATGACTGTTGCTTCAAAGGTAAAGCTTTATCGTTTGGTTCTCATAGTAACCAGACAAAGAGTGCTTCCCTTCTCCCCCTGGGGGGTGGGAGTGAGGGAAGAGGGAGTGTGTGTGAGAGAGAGAGAGTGTGTGTGTGTGTGTGGTGTGTGTGTAGCATTCCACATTGCCCCTAGAGATTTTCTTTTCCCTCCTTTTAGCTTGGGTGCTTTTCTGTGATAAATAAATTTCAGAGGCAGCGTTAGAATAGACTGAACAACGCAGAGAGAGAAAGGATTCCAGGATGGAGGGCTACTTTTATTTCAACACTGCAACACATGATATAGAATGAAATTGCACCGCCAATGTAATTTATTCTCCTCATTAAAATAGACAAGCATGAGACAAGCCATAAAATTTCCATCTGCATCCCCAGCACACTCCCACCATCAGAAACAGCCCCTTCTCTCTAAAACACCCAGGACTAAAACATTTTAATTAATAGAGACCAACAGAATTACAGTATTAAATTTGTGGAAGCCACGGATCCTGTCGTCTGTTCTTTCGATCACTGCATCTGTTTCAAAGGATGTTACTGGGGACACAGGAGCTGGATCACAAAGAATCTGCAGTGCAGCAGAGGGAAATGAATGGGCTCCCAGCCTGGTGATGCTGCTTTACCACCTCAGCAGCCTAATCACCTTGAGAAGGAAAACAAGAGGCATTTTTACACAGTGTGCTGACGATTAGTCTAGAAGTGACATGCTTGGGTGTTTAAGCACAGTTTTCACTGTTACCTGAAGGACAAAGGCTTTTAATAACAGGAACTTGCCATTCTACAGCTTGGAAAGTAAAAACCTCCTTCGTAGGCTAAAGGGGAAATGTGCTATTATTCTTGCAAATTTCAAAGCCTAACACTTGCTTGACATTTCAGGCCTAGAAAGCAGAGTCCTGAAAAGGGGGTTCAAAAGGTAATTGTACATTTTCATCTTCTTTTTAGCAAACTGCTCCCCAACTTGGAGAATATTGTTTCAATATTTTATAAAGGCAGTCTGATGAAAAATTTAAACATACCCTTTTAGGAGCGAGCCTCTGTCAGGTGTCACGCCTAGCTCCACTTTGGTAGGAACGGTTATGTAAGGTTCTCTGTGCCATCTCTCTAAATAATGGACATTTCTCATAAATCCAGGGCTCTCATGCCAGCTCATCTCTCCCTGAAGACTTCATGTTGATAGCCTTTCTGCCTTGGTTACCATATATATAATAGAACATTTTAATATTACTCTGCTGAAATAGCATTTGTAGGGTAGGGGTATCTTTATCCCAGAGGGTAAAATATGGTGTAAGTGGTACAACTGTGTAAATTTACTTAAGAATAAAAAGGATGTCAGTGCAGTTTGCCCACTGGATGAAGTGATAGAGTACTACAGCGCTTTGAGAAGGACTCCCAAGGATTCTGAGCACAGAAGGTGTGAAAAATCAAAGTTTTGGATTTTTGGACTCTCAGACATGTATTGACTTGTTATTGACAAAGGAATTTCACCTACATTATCACACTTGATCCTTGTAACTCTGTGGAAAGGATATTCTCATTTTCAAGAAGTTGTTTTACTTGCTCAAGGTCGGTTATCTACCCGGTTGCTTGGAATCCTAAGTGCTTTTCTTCCTTCCTCCCTCCTTTCAACACTGAAAGTGTAAACTGTTCTCTTCTGAATACAGGTGGCCTGGGCCAGGGCAACTAGCCTCTTAGCTTCCAGTGTTTCTCTCAAGAACAGCCTAGGCCTTGAAACACAGGAGTGGTATTTGAGCCCAAATTTAAGATATAAAGTGTGCGTGTGTGTGTGAATGTGTGTTTATCTCCTGCGTGCATGCATGTGCATTCACTTCAGTTTTGTATGACTCTTTGTGACTCCATAGACTGTAGCCCTCCAGGTTCCTCTGTCCATGGAATTCTCTGGGCAAGAATACTGGAGTAGCTGTTCCCTTCTCCGAGGGATCTTCCCGATCCAGGGATCGAACCCGCATGTCCTGCATTTGCAGGTGGACTCTTTACCTGCTGAGCCCCCTGGGAAGCCCCTGTATCTCCTATGCGGGTCCAAAACTTGAGATTCAAGGGAAGTTTCATGCTTGGCGATAAAGCATACCATCACCATCAGATTCTTTTCTATAGCAGTTAAATGAGTTTACACTTTGGCCATGTGTTGACCTCACTACATCCTCTCCAGCACTGAGGGTTAACTTCTTCTTTTATTTGCCAGTTTCATAGTTGAGCAGTGTTCATGTCAGTATTATTTCAGTTTGTAATACTTCATTATTAGTGCAAGTGACTATAGTTTCATAGGTTTGCCAGCCATTTGCATTTCTAATTTATAGGTTGCTTGCTCACTAACTCACATGTCTCCTGCTGTGGTTCTTTTTCACTTTTTATGTTATTCCCTGTCTTTCCATACAGAAGTAACTAGGAAGGCCAATTCATGAGGTTCTGAGCTTATGCAGCATACCATAAACATGTAGAGACTGAGTTGGTACCCACATAAAACACTGAAGCTAAAGTCTACTTTTGTTTCTTTCACTTTTTAAGGATTTTGTTGTTGTGGTTGTGGACCACTTTTCAAGTCTTGATTGAATCTGTTACAACACTGTTTCCGTTTGTGTATGTTTTGGTTTTCTGGCGGAGAGTCATGTGGGATCTTAGCTTCCCGACCAGGAACTGAACACCGCGTCCCCGCCACCCCCTGCATTGGAAAGTGAAGTCTTAACCATTGGACCACCAGGGAGGTCCCTACGGTCTATTTTTAAGTGGCCGATTCCCTGATCAAGGAACTAGAAATACAGAAACTCAGAAGGTACGAATTGTTACTATTTCAGGTAGATAAACAAGGCCAATTTAGCACTGCAGTGTAACCTGCTGTGGACAGCAGTTCCCAGAATCTAAGCCAAGTGAACAAACACAGCTAGTTTGTTGTTTCCATACAATGTTTTTTCATTTGGGAATCGAGATACTATCTCTTAAATTTGCATTCAGAGTTTAGGCAATGGCACTCCACTCCAGTACTCTTGCCTGGAAAATCCTATGGACAGAGGAGCCTGGAAGGCTGCAGTCCATGGGGTCGCTGAGGGTCGGACGCGACTGAGCGACGTCACTTTCACTTTTCACTTTCCTGCATTGGGGAAGGAAATGGCAACCCACTCCAGTGTTCTTGCCTGGAGAATCCTAGGGACAGGGGAGCCTGGTGGGCTGCCTTCTATGGGGTTGCACAGAGTCGGACATGACTGAAGTGACGCAGCAGCAGCAGCAGTCATTTTCTCTCTGGCACAAACAACCGGAAAATTTAATACCTACTCTCTGCCTCTGCCAGAGCAGTAGCTTGAGGTGTGTGACAATTTCAGGCATGTAACCACAGGGAAAGCAGTGAAGAGAGGTCCAACCCTATCTAGATAGTATTCCAGAGGCCTGGAGGAGATGTGGAAAGTGTTTCCTCTCTTTGCAAGGTCAGTAGCACTAGGGTTAAAAGGGAGGCAGAACAGTTGGTGTTTGATTGAGGATTTTCAAGCACAGGGATTGGATACTTCAGTCCTAAAAAATAATTATTTTGCCATTGGCAGCAGAGGAACAACTGAGGTTTGATATGCCTTTTTATTTGTTTAAATATCAATGATTTATTGGAGTGTACTTGCTTCCCAGTGTTATGTTAGTTTATGCTGTAGAACAAAGTGAATCAGTTATATGTACGCCCGCCCTCTCGGGCCTTCCTCTCACCCTCCCATCACAGCGCTCTGGGTCATCACAGAGCGCCGAGCTGGGCTCCCTGTCTCTGCAGCATCTCCCCGCTGGCTGGCTGTTCCGCACATGGCGGTGTGTATGTCACTGCTACTCTCCAGTTCGTCCTCACGTCCCCATGTTCCCCCCTCCCGCCTCACGTCCACATGTCCTTTCTCTATGTCTGCCTCTCTATTCCTACCCTGAAAATAGGTTCATCTGTTCTGCCCATTTTTCTAGACTCCATACATATGCCGTTAATGTATGATATTTGTTTTTCTCTTTCTGACTTTGCCTCACTCTTTATGATGGACTCTATCCATCTACATATCTTGCAAATGTCAAGTACATATGAAGCTGCTCCCATGATTGTTGTAACTTATTAGTATTATTACCAATTACTATTATCACTGTCACTACTGGTGACACCATGATAATTGATCATAGTGATTAGGAGTCAGCTCTGCAGTCAGATTTCCAGATTCTCTCTATGTTACTCTTGCCTCCATTGCTTTAATTAAATGTGTGGACTTGAGTTTGTTCATTAACCACACAAAGTCTGTTTGCTCATCTAGAAAATGAAGATAGCAGTAAGCTCTGTCTTGCGGTGATGGTTGGGAAAATTTTCTGAAATGGTCAGTATAATCATCTCTGATGCTTTCTTATCATCCCATTAAGAACATACTTCAGATTAAATCATGGTGAAGAATTTCATAGATAAGTTTCTCGTTATTAGCCAACAGGAGTATTTCTTAAACATTAGGCAACCCAGAGAGAAATGCTCCTGACAAGTGAGAAATACTTGTAACCTTGTTCGGTATCATGTAATTCAGTCTTCCCTTCTCAGACTAGATCGCTCTTTGTTGTTTTAGAGACTTTGAAAAGTGTTCAGTGAAAATGATGATAGATCTTATCTGTCAGGCTTTGACTAATAAAATCGAGAATAGAATTGGAGAGTGATCTTCAAAACGTGTTTATCTTACATAACCTACTTCATAAGAATGTGCCCGCTGTTGGTTTTCATTTCATTAATGCCATTTTGAAACTTATGTGTATTTTATTTACATCTGTGACTTGAAAAAGCTAAGTCCTTTATAAAGAACATGTTCACATAGGCCATTTTCCTCTTCTCTCTTTTCCTTCTATTCCCTCCCCCCCTTTTTTTCAACAAATATTTTAGTGCCTGTTTGTCAGGCTCTGTGCAAGATGCCAGGAAATAGTGGTAATAAGTCAGTGCCTTACTCTCTGATTTTCGTCTTTTTCCGCACCTAGATATTTATTACACATCTTCTATTTCACACTTAAATGTTTGAGTTTTGGTTATTTTTCAGAGAAAGAGCCACAAAATAGCACTTGTTAGGATATTGTCTTTCATCCTTTGGGAATATCGGAACTGTCTCTATGTTTAGATTTTATTGTTTTGTTATTATTTTCATCAAAAGTACATGGTTCCTCCTGTTTGTGATGGTATAAATTGCCTATAGCAAGTGTGATTACCGTATTTTCCCATTACCTTGGGAAACAGTTTACTAGGAAACAGTTTACTAGGACATATATGATTTGTTATGACAACAGTCTGCATATTCATTGTGTTATTTTTCTGACAATTATCTGCATTTTTATCATTATCTCTATCTTCTTCTGAGATACCTCTTTACATCGTATCTAGATCCCTTGAGAAGCCTTGAATAATCTTACATTTTTACTAAGATACATGATGGTCTAACGCCTGTTGTTTGCTTTTCTCTTAAAACAATCACTTTCTTCCTTTTAACTTCTGTGGGCTGGTAGCACATGGCTGTTAGTTTTAAAAATAAAACTCACCTTATATTTTCCCTTAAACATTTAATGTTTCTCCCAGAACAAGACAGAATAGAGAGAGGCTGTTATACACATATATTCCTTTTGCTTGGTTGCAGTGCCTTTTTCACCCTCCAGTTTTTAAAATCAGAGTATAATTGCTTTTCAATGTTGAATTAGTTTCTGCTGTATAACAAAGTGAATCAGCTGTATGTATACATGTATCCTCTCCCTCTTGGACCTTCCCCTCACCCTGCCATTCCACCCCTCTAGGTCATCAGAGAGCACCCAGCTGAGCTACCTGCGCTACACAGCAGCTTCCCACTAGCTATCTGTTCTACACAAGGGCGTGTATGTACGTCACTCCTAATCTCTCAGTTCATCTCATGCTCCCCTTCTCGCGCTGTGTCCACATGTCCCTTCTCTACATCTGCCTCTCTGTTCCTGTCCTATTAACAGGTTCATCTGTACCATTTTTCTAGATTCCACGTATACACATTAAAATATGATACTTGTTTTTGTCTGTCTGACTTACTTCACTCTGTATGACAGACTCTAGGTCCATCCACAGCTCTACAGATGACCCAGTTTCATTCCTTTTTGTGGCTGAGTGGTACTCCATTGTATATACATACACATCTTCCTTATCCATTCATCTATCGGCGGACGTTTAGGTTGCTTCCATGCCTTGGCTGTTGTAGACAGTGTTGCAGGGAACACTGGGATAAATGTGTCTTTTTGAATCATGCTTTATCTCAGTAGCGGGTTTCCTGGGTAATATGGTGGTTCTGTTTTTAGTTTTTTAAGGAACCTCCGTACTGTTGTCCATATCACCTTTTAGAAATTAATTTATTTATATTGAAGTAGAAAACGCTTCACTTTTGATTCCTCCTATAACTCATGTTAGGGTTCGTTGTTTTGTTTTTGGTACTTTTGAAGTTGGTTCATCTTAAGGAAACCATAGTGCTTCAAATTCATTGTCAATAGCATCAACATATTTTCTAATAAAAAACATTCGCAGATCCTTTCAGTCCTCTAAATTTTAAAGATATGTTGCCCTGTATTCCTGGTCATACCTCCTGAGCTTGAAAGGACCATGAGTTGTGAGCCTAAGACAGTTGTTGCAATGCGTGTTCTGAACCCTGCAGCCTTCTTCCCTATGTTGCTGTGTCTTGGCCCTTACTCTCCAATAATGTGCTCACCACCCTCTTGGCTGGAGGAGTGATGTATTGGTTAGGAATACCCTCAACTATAAATACTGGTAGCTCTGGCTACCAGTGATGTAAAAAAGAGAGAGGTTTCCTTTTCCCACAAAACAAGCAATCTGAGGGTAGACAATTGCTGGTGTATGTAGTTCAGAGGTTTAATGATACTGGCCTTCGCTCCTTACTCGCCTAGCCCCATGCATCAAATCTGCATTGAGAGACAAAAGAAGCGAAGGACAGGGCTAGCTACTTCAGTACCTTTATTAAAAAAAGAAAATTCCTTTCCAGACACCCCTAAGCACATCTGTCTCACTGGCCAAAACTACCTCTTCCAGAAACCTCTAGCTCCAAGGGAGGCTGGAAAAGGGAGTAGCTCTTCTTTCTACTCTGGAGGTAGCCAAATAAGAGCAAGAGAACCAGTAAAGTAGCAGAGAACAAGTCTACCACCATCCAGGGTAACCCAACCAGTCCATCCTCCCAAGATCAACTGTGATGTGATAGGCCTCGCGTGGACTCTTCCCTGAATTGCTCAAGCAGAAGTTTTCCCTGTCCTACTGGTCCTGCAGTTGTCATCAGCTCAGCAGAGCATGCTCCCTGAACAAGGGCCACATGACCACTCGCGGTGCCCAGTGAGGCCTGCTGGAAGAATGAATGAACCTGTAGGCATATGGCTCCCCTGGACGTTGCCCGAAGCCAGCTGCTGGAGGTAAATGGAGAATGCTGAATGAGGAAATCTCCCTTCCACCTGCTGTGCCATCCTGATCTGTGGGCATTCCCCTTGATGAAATGCAAAACCACAACCCTGACCACTGGTGTTCATTAAGATACAGTGGGGAGCTCTTGGCCAAAGCACTCCTGGCTCACATGTGATAGAAATATCCTTGTTTGGAACAATAGACTCCCTGCTTTCCAAAAATGTTTGTACACATTTAAATAGTGATGGTCATTTGGTCTCTTGATACAGATTTTAGCTAAGCATGGTAATCAATACAGTTCTGAAATGATAAAATATATAAAATAATCTATTCATACAAAATAGTCTTGATTGTACCTGAATAAGCATATAGTCTATAATATCGTTTATACTTCCTAGAATTTATCTTAAGATAATTACACTAGTGTGCAAAGATAATGCGTGCAGAGTTTGGGGGATTTTTGTAGCAGTGTTTTATAATAAAATTGGGAAACATTGCAAGTCATCACTAGGATTTGGGTTAAGTAGATAATGGAACACTATGGAAGGATTAAAAGTGATCATGGAGGTTATCCTAATAGCACAGAAATGTTCCTGGGTATGTCATGTAGGCTATGCAGATCTAAGGCATAATTCCTTCTGAGTTTACAAAGCTGGGATTATGCATTTTCTCCAAAATGGTAGACAATTACTATCTCTGGGATGTGATTTTTTCACTTTGTTTTTCTACATTGCTTAATTTTTTTTTCAGTCTTTATTTTTTAATTTTTTATTTTTTTAGAGCTTCCATTTTACTTTATTTTACTTTACAGTACTCTATTGGTTTTGGCATACATTGACATGAATCTGCCACGGGTGTACACGAACTCCCAAACATGAACCCCCCTCCCACCTCCCACCCTACATCATCCCTCCGGATCATCCCCATACACCAGCCCCAAGCATCCTGCATCCTGCATCCCTCATTCAACATAGACTGGCGATTCATTTCTTACATGATAGTATACATATTTCAATGCTAATCTCCCAAATCATCCCACCCTCTCCCTCTCCCTCTCCCTCAGAGTCCAAAAGTCCACTCTGCACATTTGTGTCTCTTTTGCAGTCTTGCATACAGGGTCCTCATTACCATCTTTCTAAATTCCATATATATGTGTTAGTATACTG
>SJYX01017428.1:220233-233425 GCA_006410675.1 Oreotragus oreotragus
TCTGAATGGGAGAAAATAATAGCAAATGAAGCAACTGACAAACAACTAATCTCAAAAATATACAAGCAACTTATACAGCTCAATTCCAGAAAAATAAACGACCCAATCAAAAAATGGGCCAAAGAACTAAATAGACATTTCTCCAAAGAAGACATTGCTTAATTTTTAAAACAATGTGTGTTTTGCAGTCAGAAAATAGGGTTTTCATAAATAATTTTCACAAAAAGTATACTTTAATGGAAAAGTAGTTTGAGGTACCCTACATGAAACCTCTACTGACTAGAACCAAACTAACAATACACTCAAATTAACAGACCTTTTCTCTTTATGTTTATAAGAGTGGGAAACCAGAACAAAATAGTTTTCAGAATATGTCTTGGAATATATTTCCTCCAATATCTTATTCTCTTATGATGAGTAATATCCATTATGTGACCTCCTGCATGTTCCTTTCCTACTGAATAAAGTAGATAAAACTAGATGAAACACAAGTGGACTAACGCTTTTACGAAATATTTTCAACATCAAGGGCTAAACAAAAAAGTATTTTCTGAAGTTTTTGATTGAACAGAAATTAAATTCACAATTCCATTCCCTGAACATTCCAATTACTTAAAGCATTCACCAGAAGTGGTTTAAAAATTCCTCTTTGGAATTCCAGTATGTCCGATTACTATTACTAAAGACCACAAGTATAAATGAAAACTTCCTAGAGTAGATAACTTATATTCTATTGTCTTGCTTTTTCTTTGTAGCATAATTAGGCATAGCAAAACTCTGATTGACTCAAATGCAAAATGTGTTAGAGAAGATGAGGGTGTGCATCAGCCCTGTGGAATACTGAATAGCTTCTTTAGGTAGTCAAGTATGAAGAGTGCAGAAGACAGATTTCAAAAAAGAAAAATGATCTATTGTCTTGATTCTAGAACTCTATCTGATATCATTCATCTTGCTGATATAAGCCTGCATCCAAATATAGTTTTCAGGTTAAAGAGTAAAGATTTAAAGTTGTATTATTTAATAAAATAGATCTGTCTGGACTTGTATTTTTAATTAGCAATTTAAGCAGGTTTAGTACTTTTTATTTTCATCCATATTTCTTAGAAAGAACCTCTTAGAAAGAATCTTTCCTTGTAAATGTCAAGTTAATTTTCTTTTATGAATAGATCATAGGTAGAAACCAAGAAGAAATAATTCTGAGTTTCCATTTTAGGGAAGTGTTTAGGTAATTGTTTACAGTGTTAGATTCAAAAACTAAAAGTCATCTGTCGTGCAAAATATCTTTTGCCTTCAATAAATCCAGTTACCTAACTCCTTACCTAACTCTTGCCACTAAAAAGGAAATGAGAGTATTTTAGGTAGTACCCTTCATTTGCTCCTTACGTAGTGAGAAATGTTTCATCTCTACTTTATTGAAACAAAATGAAACAAATACCACACTTCACGTTTCTTGACTTTTTAACTGAGTGGTCTTGTTCAGTTGGCTCCCTGGAATAAAATATGTTTTATTAATAAAAACTAACAAAATTAAAATTTGTGAAATTAAATCTGCACCAAATTCCTTAAAGTCTTGGTCAAAGCAGGTGAATACAGAAAGCCCAAAGGTGTGGCTGGGGCTTCCCTGCTGGCTCGGTTGGTAAAGAATCCACCTGTGTTGCGGGAGACCTGGCTTTGATCCCTGGGTTAGGAAGATCCGCTGAAGAAGGGCACACGCCCTGCTGTGTACCCCCACTCATGGATTCTTAATTCCTCTTTGTTTTGTTAGTGTCATTTATGCTTTCCTTGAAGTAATTCAGTCAAAGTTCTTATCAACTGGCCTTTTGAAGATTCCTTTTCAAACAAAGCTAATTTAAATTGCATGCCAATTTGAATCCTGTTACCCCAAATTTGAAAATTCCTGACAATAATGCCAAGAAATCTAATTTGACCAAATTTAAAAGATTAAGCAAAGCACTACTAGAAATTTCTATGATTTCTAGTGTTTGATATCATTAATTCTCTCCATACCTCTGAACTATAATAGAAAAAAAAAAAAAATGAGTTCACTCTGAAAAAAAGTTTAAAATATATCCTTTTTTTCAGAGTGAACTCATTTTTTTTTTTTTCTATTATAGTTCAGAGGTATGGAGAGAATTAATGATATCAAACACTAGAAATCATAGAAATTTCTAGTAGTGCTTTGCTTAATCTTTTAAATTTGGTCAAATTAGATTTCTTGGCATTATTGTCAGGAATTTTCAAATTTGGGGTAACAGGATTCAAATTGGCATGCAATTTAAATTAGCTTTGTTTGAAAAGGAATCTTCAAAAGGCCAGTTGATAAGAACTTTGACTGAATTACTTCAAGGAAAGCATAAATGACACTAACAAAACAAAGAGGAATTAAGAATCCATGAGTGGGGGTTCCCCTGGCTGCACGGTGATGAGGACGCCATGCTTCCACTTCAGGGGCACAGATGCAGTCCTGGTCAGGGAGCCAAGATCCTGCGTTACATGTGGTATGATTTAAAAAAAAAAAAAAAGAGTACATCTGCTAAATGTTTCAAACTGACTAATACATGATAGCATACTTTAGTAAAAAGTCATAGTTCATTTCATTATGATTTGAAGAGATGCTGTTAGGTCTTCATCCTGTTAAAGCTTGGTATTATCTGTAGAGAGAAATTGTTCTAAGGCCACTGTTCTGACCAGCTCTTTCAGTCAAGGTAATACATAGGCTCCAACTATAGGAGAGTGCCATTGAGACCACTCTATCACCGAGTGTCAACCCAATTGTGAAAGTGAGGATAGCAGGTGCTTATAAAAGAGTACATAGTCAGAACAGTTTTCCAATGGTATGAATCCTCATTACCATTTGTGGAGACACAGCCAGTAGTCAAACATCAGATATTCCCTGAGCACTTCCTTGTGGCAGACACTTTTCTAAGTACCAGGGATATAACAGTGACTGAGATAGCCTGAGGTCATCCAAGGATAGAGCTGCTGCTGCTGCTGCTAAGTCACTTCAGTCGTGTCCGACTCTGTGTGACCCCATAGACGGCAACCCACCAGGCTCCCCCATCCCTGGGATTCTCCAGGCAAGAATACTGGAGTGGGTTGCCATTTCCTTCTCCAGTGCATGAAAGAGAAAAGTGAAAGTGAAGTCACTCAGTCTGTCCGACTGTTAGCGACCCCATGGACTGCAGCCCACCAGGCTACTCTGTCCATTGGATTTTCCAGGCAAGAGTACTGGGGTGGGGTGCCATTGCCTTCCCCGAGGATAGAACTGGGATCTAGTGAAAGAAGGTATTTATCATGTTAATAAACAGACAAACAGGCCAGTAAGACAATTGCAGATCCAAATACACATCAAAAAGAATTAAATTGATATAGCCACTATGGAAGATGGTATGGAGATTCCTTAAAAAACTAGGAATAAAACCACCATATGTCCCAGCAATGCCACTCCTAGGCATATACCCTGAGGAAACCAGGGTTGAAAAAGACCCATGTATCCCATTGTTCACTGCAGCACTATTTACAATAGCTAGAACATGGAAGCCACCTAGATGTCCATCGACAGATGAATGGAGAAAGAAGTTGTGGTACATATACACGACTGAACATTACTCAGCCATAAATGAATGCATTTGAGTCAGTTCTGATGAGGTGGATGCACCTAGGGCCTATTACACAGAGTGAAGTGAATCAGAAAGAGAAAGATAAATATCGTATTCTAATGCATATATATGGAATCTGGAAAAATGGTTCTAAAGAATTTATTTACAGGGCACCAATGGAGAAACAGACATAGAGAATAGACTTATGGATATGGGAGAGGGGAGGAGAGGGTGAGATGTATGGAGAGAGTAACATGGAAACTTACATTACCATATGTAAGATAGATAGCCAATGGGAATTTGCCGAATGGCTCAGGAAACTCAAACAGGGGTTCTGTATCAACCTAGAGGGGTGGGATGGGGAGGAAGATGGGAGGGAGGTTCAAAAGGGAGGGGATGTAGGTATACCTAAGGCTGATTCATGTCGAGGTTTGACAGAAAACAACAAAATTCTGTAAAGCAATTATCCTTCAATAAAAAAATTTTTTAAAAAGGCACATTTAACCTAGGTAGTGACTAGGAGAGCCGCTTTATTTAAGATAGTCAGAGGAGGCCACTCAGAGGAAACATCATTTGAGTTCTGATCTGCTTTATTAAAAGGAAAAAGTTCCTCTCCAAGAAGAGTTTATTAAGTACAAGGA
The DNA here is from genome assembly GCA_006410675.1 of Oreotragus oreotragus. Classification (NCBI taxonomy): domain Eukaryota; kingdom Metazoa; phylum Chordata; class Mammalia; order Artiodactyla; family Bovidae; genus Oreotragus; species Oreotragus oreotragus. Next base: position 224,474 of record SJYX01017428.1, read on the forward strand.
ACAGTAGGTACAAAGGCCCTGGAGATGGATCATACCTGGATGGCCTAAGCTCCAAACGATGGCCAAAGTTGCAAGAATAAAGTGTAGAAAAGATGAGTGGTAGAGAGTCTGGTTGAATTGAATCTGGATGTGCCTGCTCTGTAGCCAGCTGTAGCTCCATCAGCAAGACAGTCAGCTCTGTACATGTGGATGACAGTCGGTGGTCCAAACATGACATGGGACAGTCGTCTGTGAATATGTCGAGAGATTGGGAAAGAATGGAACTTGGTGAGGGGGAATACAGAACGGAGGGTGACAGAGCACAGAGCTTGGGGGCATCTCAGTATTTAGAAGAGGAGAAACCAAATAAAAGACTGAGACGTACCACCCAGGGAGATAGGAAGAACACCAGATAAGCCTGACTGGTTGTCTAGGGAGGAAAGGAATTGATGGAATTGATGGCCAACCATGCTGGATGTTCTATAGTGTTAAACAGAAAATCGGTAACTGATTCTGTAAGATGTAGACTCTGGTGATCTCACTAAGGCAGTTAAAGAGAAACGAGAACTTGAAAGGACCTTGTGTTGAAGCATTTTATGGTGGAGATGAGAGAAATGAGGTAGCAAGTGGAGGAGGAGTGGGGCTATGGGAGAGGTGTTGTTTGATGCGCTTTTTAAGCATGGGAAGGATGAGAAAAGCATCTCATTGATGGGAAGGAGAGCGTAGACATGAAGAAACTGACATTGCAGAAGAGAGAGCAAATGATGACAGGAGCTAAATTCTTAAGTCAAGAGGAGCCGTGGATGATGTGAGGGAACCAGTGTCCACATGGAAGGGGTGGGTGGCCTCAGGAAAAAGTAGAGGCTCTTACCTGCTGCAGAGTGAGGAGAAGCAACCTAGAGCCGACTCAAGGAGACTGGTAGGAGTCCCGGTCAGAAGATGATGCTGTACGCATCCTATTGTGTCTGTTTTCTCCCCTAAAGTATGAGGCAGCAGGAAGTACAGGGTGAAGGAGGCTTTGGAGAACGAAGAGAGAAGACAGAAGTTAAATTATTTTGTGTTTTGATGGGAAATGATGTGCTAGGGAAGTTTTATAAGACCATCTGGCACTATGGAGTATCCATTCACGATTTATAGCAACAAATGTAAAATCATTCCGGTGTGCGAGGTCAGATGATTTTCTCTGGGATCGTTCAATTGGTCAGCTCCCAGTGCAGCTGGATTTGCCTACACATGTGGTGGGTGGTTCCAGGAGGGTGTGGTTGAAACACTGAAGGCAAAACAGTTGACTAGTCTTGCTAGGATGTAAAATAAAAGCTAATAAGGAAGAGATTGAAGGTAACAGTGGGGTATCGGATAGAGAAAAAGTAGAAGGGGCAAAAGAGTCCTGCAGCCAGGGGCACAGGGTGGTGGCTGAAAGGCTGACGCTGTGTGCTTTGGAAGTGATGCAGTCATAGGTCAGGACGGATAGTTTGTGGCCGTGTGAGTGTATGGCTGAAACGACTGGAGCAGAGGAGGGCAAGGACTTGGCAGCCTTTGGGGATATCAGCTGTGTGAAGGTTGAAGCTGCTAAGAAATGTGCATGGACGCATCAAGGAAGGCTGATAGGTGATGGTTTGATGTCTCTGAGGAGCTGGGTGTTTGAAGAAGGAGGGAGGAGAAATGGTTTGAAAGTTGGCACAGGAGAGCCACAAGGCTATATACTCCCACTCCGGGCCCGGAATTGTGGAAGGTATGGAAGTAAAACAGACGTGTCTAAGGAAGCCAGCCCATCTCTGCTAGAACAGCAGGGCAATGAGAAGATGCAGTGAGTGTCTGAGACACTTGGACTTCTGATAGTGACCAAGGGGATTATGGATAATAGGTGGGGTGGGACTGTACCTAGAAATCTTGCAGAGGAAGGGTATCATCCAGTAGAGTTCAAACCACAAGACTGGGGCCAATGCAGCTCATTCATCCTCACGCCACCAGGCAGAAGGTGGACAGGGACTTCCTTAGGGGACTTCTCTGTTAGGCAGCTTCCTGAGCTGGGGGCACCCAGGAGAGGAACCAGGATGTTCCTTTCCCTCAGGCCAGTAAATGCCATGCCTGCATCTACCGTAGATAAACATGCATCTAGAGGAAATCTCTGGGTATATCATCTTTCCAGTGGTAGTGAGAGTACCACGGACTCCAAGTGAGACTGGAGCCAGTAGATAAATACATGCTAGGAGGCATGAGTGCCCAACTCCCAAATAACTTCAGAGGTTTATAAATTATATGTATATGAATTCAGGATGTATTTTGTTGTAACGTTGTGACACTGCAGGGTATCAGATTCTTAGGGGAGTCTGTGAAGACATTTTACACACGAGGTGGATAAACCAGAATTCTAGAGAGGCTCTAGTGCTCACCATCCTTCGTTGTTTTTCAGTTGCTGAGCTGTGTCTGACTCTTCACAGCCCCATGAACTGCAGCACACTAGGCTTCCCTGTCCTTTACCATCTCCTGGAGTTTGCTCAAATTCATGTTCATTGAGTCTGTGATGTCTTTCAACCATCTCATCCTCTGTCATCCTTTTCTCTTCCAACCTTCAACCTTTCTCAGCAACAGGGTCTTTTCCAATGGGTCGGCTGTTCGTATCAGGTCTCCAAAATATTGGAATTTCGGCATCAGTCCTTTCAGTGAATATTCAGGGTTGATTTCCTCTAGGACTGATGGGTTTGATTCTTTGCTGTCCTAGGGACTCTCAAGAGGTTTCTCCAGCACCATAGTTTAGAAGCATCAGTTCTTCGGTGCGCAGCCATCTTTATGGTCCAACTCTCCCATCTGTACATGACTACTGGAAAAACCATAATTTTAACTAGATGGACCTTTGTCAGCCAAGTAATGTCTCTGCTTTATAATATGCTGTCTTAAGTTTGTCATAGCTTTTCTTCTAAGCAAGCATCTTTTAATTTCATGGCTGCAGTCACCACCCCCAGTGATTTTGGAGCCCAAGAAAAGGAAGTCTGTCACGTTTCCATTTTAAGAAATACGGTTTCCATTTTTCCACCATCCTTTAGACCGTTTTATTGGAAAAGTGCATTGTACTCACTACTCCTTCCCTGGGCTTCCACTAAAGCAGTCAAGTGCATGTTTGATTCTTCCTTGTGATCTTTTTATGTGTGTATTGCAGTGACTGGAGTATAAGATCTTTGAAGGCAGGGATATGCCTGAAATCATCATTGTCTTCACATTACATGGCCTGACAAGTTCTTGAAAGCGTGTCATTTCTGTTCCTCCCTTGCCTTTTCTTCAAGGGCAGGAAAGGTGTGGTGAAAAGATAGGAAGGAGAAACACCTAGATGTCCATCAGCAGATGAATGGCTAAGAAAGCTGTGGTACATATACACAATGGAGTATTACTCAGCCATTAAAAAGAATACATTTGAATCAGTTCTAATAAGATGGATGAAACTGGAACCGATTATACAGAGTGAAGTAAGCCAGAAAGAAAAACACCAATACAGTATACTAACACATATATATGGAATTTAGAAAGATGGTAATGAGGACCCTGTATGCAAGACAGCAAAAGAGACACAGATGTGTAGAGCGTACTTTTGGACTCTGAGGGAGAAGGAGAGGGAGAGGGAGAGGGAGGGATGATTTGGGAGAATAGCATTGAAATATGTATACTATCATGTAAGAAATGAATTGCCAGTCTATGTTCGATGCAGGATGCAGGATGCTTGGGGCTGGTGCATGGGGATGATCCGGAGGGATGATGTGGGGTGGGAGGTGGGAGGGGGGTTCATGTTTGGGAGTTCATGTACACCCTTGGCAGATTCATGTCAATGTATGCCAAATCCAATACAGTACTGTAAAGTAAAATAAAGTTTAAAAAAAAAAAAAAGAAAGAAACAAAAGGAAGGTGAGGACCCTTACTGGTCGCATTTTCCATCCTTGTCTGAAACAAAGAGCTTTGTTTAAAGTGATCGATGGCAAGACAGTATGGACTATGTTGAGGCATATGAAGAAAAGGACCCAGGAGAAAGATGTTGGAAAGGATCTTAAACTACAGCTCTCATCTGTGAACCAAGAGAGACTGTGCTATGACTATGGAGGTGAAAAGGCACTTGAAGATTTTTGTGTGAACACACAGAAGATGGAGCCCACGGGGAGTTGTTCATCCAGCTTTTTTTTCTTTTTTTCTCAATTAGAGATGTGTTTTCTGAGCTATCTTTGGCCTCAAAGGCTTCACAGGGAACAAATACAACAAAGTAATAGGCAGAGATCCTGCCCTGCACCGAGGTTTCATTTGACAAAGTCTTCCTCTCTGAGGATGCGAACAGTGATAAACCAACAAAGTGCTAGTTAGGTCACGAAAGGCCCCCGAGGAAACTAGCTGTCCCAGAGAGTGGCAGAAAATCCAAACTCGAATTAAAAATTTCAGTCATTGATTTTCACCCCTTCAGTGTCTTTGAGTGGAAAGCAGAGGCATTGACTTCTTGACAAGGCTTGTTTTCAGTTAAACTTTTTGGAGAGGGTGATTGTTTATTGTTTATTTTTAAAAAACTCTGGAAAATCACAGTTCTTAGAAATTCCCCCAAAATACAGATTATGAGAAGGACAAAAGAAAACAGGAATAGTCTTAACTCCCAGGATTAACTCTTATTAACAGTGTAAATCAACTATCAGTTCAGGTCAGTTCAGTCGCTCAGTCATGTTACTTCAATAAAAATTAATTAATAAAAAACAATGTAACGTAGTCTTTTTTTACAAGGTCCCATTTTTTTAAAGTAGCTAAGTTGCATTCTATAAACAGCCATGATAAAATAAATTTGAAATGTGTTCCTAGATTAAGCCACAAAATATAAGCTCTTATGGTTCTAGGATTAATTATGAAGATTATTTGATTCAGGGCTATTTCTTTTATTTCTGTTCATTTTTTACTTGAGGTATAGTTGATTTGCAATGTTGTGTTAGTTTAGGTATACAGCAAAGTGATTCATTTATACATATATTTATATATGCTTTTTCAAATTCTTTTCTATTATGGGTTATTATAAGATACTGAAAATAGTTCCCCTTGGTATACAGGTCTTTATTATTTATCTATTTTATAATAGCAGTATGCTTCTGTTAATCCCAAATTCCTAATTTATCCCTCCAAGAGCTATTTCTTTCACATAAGTGTTTAACATGGAATTCTCTCTTTATAAGACATAAAGCCATCAATACCTAAAAATTGATATAAAAGAAATAGTATCTTTAATTTTTAAATCCATTAGCATAAAAGTTTGTATTACCATAAAAGTTTCCACTTTTTATACAACCACATTTTAGAGGAGAACTTCCTTAAATAGGATAAAAGCAAAGAATTAACACTAGCAATTTCTATCACAGTCCTTTCTTTCAATCAGTATCTAAGCAAAGCCAAGAAAAACTGGGGCAAGGAGCTATTTTTATGTTTTATGTTCTTTATTTCTGGGATTTGCAGGAGACACGATGGTGGAAAGTGAGTTTCCTGACTGCTGTTCTTAACTCTAGTTTATTTGGAAAGTGTTATTTTAAGCTAACATTGGTTCTAGTTATTTTTTCCTTAAGGATTTACCAAACAGTGTCAAATTCAATTTTCTATTGAGTTTGAATATAATGTCTGCTCTTTTTTGTGATAATGAAAGTAGTTCACTTCTGAGAAGAGTTTTTCAAGAAGTGAAGATGTATGCATCTCTTTTTTATAGATACCTATAATTCCAGAAGAATCATTTAGTTACCTGAAAGACTTAAAGTGGCTCTCCCTTAAAAAAATTCTCAAATCTTCTCTGACTTTTATTCTAACAAATATGTCATCTGTTTTGTGGGGTGGGGTAGAGAATGGCTTAAATCCTAATGCTTTGTTCTTACAGTCATTGAACAATTCACAATTCACAAAGTCCTCAGTGATCAAGTCCAGCGTATTATAGATGGTGGGATGGAACTGAAAACTGGGCTGTTCATTAGATTTCGATGGATGGTATACAGTGCTCTGCAGGGGACAGCACGGTCCCCATGACATCATGGACTGCACGTGGGCACAGAGACACCCCAGCCAAGCACAGCCACTTCGTGCCTGGCCACGGGCTTTACTGATGATAACTGCACATGGTCCCCTGGCCCTGCCTGCTGGCATCTACTGTCAATAGGCTGGGATCTCCCTGGAAAAGCCTAAGGGACCGTAAGTAGAAAAGTTCAGCGGGAGAAAGGATAGGTTCTGAGACAGTGTTTATCTGAGAACCCGTTTTCATTCTGAAGTTTACTCTTTGCGCTCTTCGTATTCTTGGAGGGTTGTTGAAGGTTCCTGATCTCCTCTTCTCCCAGGTCAAGCAGGGGGCCCATGCAGGGAATGGAATGAAGGGTGGAGCCTGTCTTATTCTACCTGGACCACGCAGCCTGGGGACAGTGGACCAAAGGTCTCAGTCACACACAGCGTATTCAAAACAGAAAACTCCCTCCCACAAAAGTTGTCTCAGTTTATATTAATCAGCCAACAGAGTTAATGATGAAATGAAGATGGTGTGGCCAGAAATCCTATAGACTGTAAATAATCTCAGCATCTAGAGATATGTTGAGCAAGGATCATCGAGGAAATTTTTACAAAGAAGTTTATACTGAAATCAATAGATTTTTAATTAGATGACGTTTGAATCTTGGATAATTACTATGCATACTATAATAGTTATGGAGAACTTGTACAGACTAAAAGAACTTAAAGATTTAAGATTATCTTTATTTTTTCCTTCCTTTATTCATACTCTTTTTTTCCTCTCTCTCTCTCTTCATCCCTTTGTCCATCTTTTCCTTCCTTCCTCTACCAAGAGAATCCAGTTTGATTTACTTAAGCCAGATAGAAGCCTCATTCAGCTGCACTGTGCATGTAAACCTATATCCATACAGTATTTATCGTGCCTGGGTCTTAGAAACGTTAGTGGAATACAAAAATAAATGGTTCAGACACTTTTATTTTCTCCTTACTGATCACCCACACTCTCTTCTTTTGGAAAGAGGAGGAAGGAGGGAGAAATAAATGTTGAAAGCTTTCAAGGGGCAGTCCAAAGGTGCTAAGCTCATTTCATAAGAACATCACAGGAAGAAGGGTTTCTCTCCTATGATCTCAGGGCCTTCATTGTATCAATTAATGTCTGGCACCACAGTTTTCTGGGATCTACTTACCCAGCTGTTCATCAACTTGAACTTTTAAGTCATGCCGTTACTGTGAAGTGAGACTATCTGCATTTTTTTAGATGTGGACACTTCCGCCAGCTTACAGGCATCTGTGTTTGTGTAGGGGCCTGAGTGAAGTCCAAAGGCAAGGGCTTTATTATCAGAAGCTGGAGGAATTTTAACTCCTCTGTTTTTTTTGATTTGCTGCTTATTTTAATTCATAATTCAAATGGACAGGAGAAACAGGCTGCCACTGAGCACCTGTCTTTTAAAGTGGGCTTATTTTTCTTTCATTTTAAATGCATTTCCGGGTGTTTTCAGTGCACTAGCAGCTCAGCTTTTTATTTTGTAATCCTTGTTCGAAAGCAATTTTTTAAGTAATAAGGATCCTTTTCATTCGGATGCTTGCTAAGCTGTTCAGTGGATCCCTGCAGGCCTGAGCAGCTGTCGCCTGTCCATCTCTGACTGCCCTCCCCACCCTCTGTGACTCACCTTGATCTTTCAGGAGGCTGAGTTGTAGGTAGCTGCCTCCTTTCTGAAGCTCTCTGCCTTTGGACCTCACTCCAAGGCAGTAAGATTCAGAATAAAAATTAACATCATGACACTGTGTGTAGTTTTACATATTTTAGTAAGAGAACCTGCACCAGATGAGTGGTCTTTTATTTCCTCTCTTCAAACAGCGAACTTCCCAAATGCTCCTGCCCTTGGATGGAGCAATCTCTGTTAGCACTGAAGTGAATAATTCTATATTTGGCAGTTATGTGTCAGAGTGAGTCTCATAAATGCAGCAGATGTACATTCTGGGTGACTGCCATTAGCGTGCATCTGGGGAGTTACTTACTGGTTGTTGGCAGATTTGGGGGTGGGGGATGGTGAAGGAAGGGGAACAGAGGAGTTCCCCCCTCATTGTTTTATCTTCTGAGCAATTGTCCCCAAAGAAAAACCTCCTGAGTCTGAATCCCTAACTGAATCTTTTTCTACTGAAACTGTTAACTGTGGGAAGCTTTTGGATTGGAGGTTTTGCAATGAATTATGAGAAGTAAGCCTGGCCTCTCTCTCACTGTTTACATTTTAATTGTTTCAAAAAGCAAAAAGCTTTTGAGAAGGTAAGTTGCTGCTCTGAGTGGCATCGTTTGCTTTTGTGAAAGTCGGCTTATGGATCTGTCTGTGTGAAACCAATGAAACAGCTTGTCATTGGAGCTAAGTTATTCTCTGGAACACAGCTGAGTCAGTGTCCCGGGGAGCAAGGAAGGGCACAGGGGACAGAAAGCGGGGACAGCAGCAGCAGCATCTGTATTTTCTCCCAACTGGTGAGTGAAGGGCTGATGGCACCATCGAGATCCCAAGGAACCCAGTTCAGTTTTTCAAGCACATACATCCAGGGGGCTCCTCGTGATCACTGACCTACAGTTCTCACTGCAATGTTTCTCCCTTTCCTGTTGCTCCAGCTTTCTCTCTTTGATCTCCTTAACAGTTCCATTTGTAACTTTCCAGAGCTGCTTTTCCTTTAGAGATTTGAGCTGGGGGTTAAGAGACGCTCTGGATTAGAGTCCTGAAGTCTCTTTCCTGCAGAAGCAGGACTGTGAGGATTGCCTGAGCAACCAAAAGGGCCCCCCTTAGCCACTGGGAGACAAACCCATAATAGCTTCTACAAATTACTTAGTATCTTCCTGTCTCCCCTGATTTGTAACCTGCCAAGAGTTAGAGGGTCCCGGTGTTGCTTGCTTGTGGTAGAGTGAAGATCTTTTCATCCTCTTAACTTCTTTTTTATCACATTCATTTAAAGCTAGAGCTTTTTTTTTTTTTT
>SJYX01017428.1:235389-269893 GCA_006410675.1 Oreotragus oreotragus
CAGTTTATTGTGATCCACACAGTCAAAGGCTTTGGCATAGTCAATAAAGCAGAAGTAGATGTTTTTCTGGAACTCTCTTGCTTTTTCCATGATCCAGCAGATGTTGGCAATTTGATCTCTGGTTCCTCTCCTTTTCTAAAACCAGCTTGAACATCAGGAGGTTCACAGTTCACGTATTGCTGAAGCCTGGCTTGGAGAATTTTGAGCATTACTTTACTAGCATGTGAGATGAGTGCAATTGTGTGGTAGTTTGAGCATTCCTTGGCATTGCCTTTCTTTGGGATTGGAATGAAAACTGACCTTTTCCAGTCCTGTGGCCACTGCTGAGTTTTCCAAATTTGCTGGCATATTTCACACCATCATCTTTCAGGATTTGAAATAGCTCAACTGGAATGCCATCACCTCTACTAGCTTTGTTCGTAGTGATGCTTTCTAAGGCCCACTTGACTTCACATTCCAGGATGTCTGGCTCTAGATGAGTGATCACACCATCGTGATTATCTGGGTCGTGAAGATCTTTTCTGTACAGCTCTTCTGTGTATTCTTGCCACCTCTTCTTAATATCTTCTGCTTCTGTTAGGTCCATACCATTTCTGTCCTTTATCAAGCCCATCTTTGCATGAAATACCTTACTATGCATATTATAGATATTTGTACACATTGTCTTATCTCCTTACTAGATTGTAAATTCCTTAAAGACAAGTCATTATTTGTCTTTAACGCTCCCTAGAATAGTGCCTTATACATAGTACATAGTACATAGTGAATAAATGTGGACAGCACTATGGTTTTCAATTGATTTGAAAAAAAAATGTAAATGATAGATATATTAAGTATTAGGCTATAGTCCCTGCACATCGCATGCTATTTCATTTGTTTCTAGAAAAATGCTTACTAACTGGTTAGAGTTCTGCTTCCACCACACACCCCCATTCTCCTGCTGTTTTCTTACCTTACCATGTGTTCCTCTAAGTCGCAGCTTACCTTCGGGAGATGTGACGTCCACAAAGCCAATGCCCATAACCCTCTTTTCTCTCTATGAGTATTTGTATCAACCCTCTTTTCTCTCTATGAGTATTTGTATCAGTTAAAAGCGAGAGCAGAGAGGGTGAGAATCCCTAATTTTACTCCCATTTCAGCTCCTGTTCCAGTAATTTCTACTCTTTTTATATTTTCTCTTTTTCTTTGTATTTAGAAAAGAATAGGATTCATATGGGCTTTTAGCAGATAAGATGAGTTATATGTCAATCCAAGGAACCTGAGTCATTTTGAGGCCATTTATATGTGAAGCACTGATTTATGTCTGCAGAAGGATTAAGATGTTCAAATATTTTGGAGGGTTTTTTGCTGTTTTAAAAATGGGGGTGGAGTTTACATTTACTGAAGATTTCATGGAATAATTTATTGGGGAGTTATCTTCCTTAGCATCAAACAGTTATCCCCAACTAATCTTTGTTTACTATTTTCATGAGAACTGAAGGACATTTCCTTCAGTTTTGAATTGCCTGCCAAAGCTATAACACATGAGGTCTTTGTACTTCTTTCTCCAATAGCCTATGAAATCCAGCATTCAAATGTCTGCAGAGACATCTTGCAGAAAAAGATCTTTTTCTGATTTCTCTGGTTGAATTCATGAGATCACAAGTTAAAAGGTTGAAGTTCAAGTAGCAAATAAAAGGCCAAGTTGTAACACCAAACAGTTTGCACCAAAAATCTTCTGCGTGTCTCTGTTTAAAGCAACCACACTAAGCTGTGTTGGTGTTTTCCTTTTTCTGTGTTTCTCTCATCAGCCTGTACTGTCACCACTTACTCAGTTCCTGGAGCAAGGCTTCCTCAGAAACCAGTGCATGCCTGGGAGACAGAGATGGCAGTTCAGTTCAGTTCAGCTCAGTCGCTCAGTCGTGTCTGACTCTTTGCGACCCCAGGAATCGCAGCACGCCAGGCCTCCCTGTCCATCACCATCTCCGGGAATTCACTCAGATTCACATCCATCGAGTCAGTGATGCCATCCAGCCATCTCATCCTCTCTCGTCCCCTTTTCCTCCTGCCCCCAATCCTTCCCAGCATCAGAGTCTTTTCCAATGAGTCAACTCTTCACATCAGGTGGCCAAAGTACTGGAGTTTTAGCTTTAGCATCATTCTTTCCAAAGAAATTCCAGAGTTGATCTCCTTCAGAATGGACTGGTTGGATCTCCTTGCAGTCCAAGGGACTCTCAAGACTCTTCTCCAACACCACAGTTCAAAAGCATCAATTCTTTGATGCTCAGCCCTCTTCGCAGTCCAGCTCTCACATCCATACATGACACAGGAAAAACCATAGCTTTGACTAGACAGACTTTAGTCAGCAAAGTAATGTCTCTGCTTTTGAATATGCTATCTAGGTTGGTCATAACTTTTCTTCCAAGGAGTAAGCGCCTTCTAATTTCATGGCCCCAGTCACCATCTGCAATGATTTTGGAGCCCAAAAAAATAAAGTCTGACACTGTTTCCACTGTTTCCCCATCTATTTCCCATGAAGTGATGGGACCAGATGCCATGATCTTCGTTTTCCGAATGTTGAGCTTTAAGCCAACTTTTCACTCTCCTCTTTCACTTTCATCAAAAGNGTTGATCTCCTTCAGAATGGACTGGTTGGATCTCCTTGCAGTCCAAGGGACTCTCAAGACTCTTCTCCAACACCACAGTTCAAAAGCATCAATTCTTTGATGCTCAGCCCTCTTCGCAGTCCAGCTCTCACATCCATACATGACACAGGAAAAACCATAGCTTTGACTAGACAGACTTTAGTCAGCAAAGTAATGTCTCTGCTTTTGAATATGCTATCTAGGTTGGTCATAACTTTTCTTCCAAGGAGTAAGCGCCTTCTAATTTCATGGCCCCAGTCACCATCTGCAATGATTTTGGAGCCCAAAAAAATAAAGTCTGACACTGTTTCCACTGTTTCCCCATCTATTTCCCATGAAGTGATGGGACCAGATGCCATGATCTTCGTTTTCCGAATGTTGAGCTTTAAGCCAACTTTTCACTCTCCTCTTTCACTTTCATCAAAAGGCTTTTTAGTTCCTCTTCACTTTCTGCCATAAGGGTGGTGTCATCTGCATATCTGAGGTTATTGATATTTCTCCCAGCAATCTTGATTCCAGCTTGTGTTTCTTCCAGTCCAGTGTTTCTCATGATGTACTCTGCATAGAAGTTAAATAAACAGGGTGACAATATACAGCCTTGACGCACTCCTTTTCCTATTTCGAACCAGTCTGTTGTAATGGCAGTAGAGGGCTGTAAATACGTGTGGGAGATGTGCACATTGCATCCCCATTCCTTCTGTCTTTAGATGTTGTAGTCTAAGCTCTCTTAGAAGGTAATGGATATGTTCTTCTTCACTCACCATACAATTATTGAGAACCTGTCATGTGCATGCTTTGCTGTACCAGGCATTGTAGAACTATGTAGTCTGTATGAAACAGCTGTAAATTGATTTCTTATATGGCTTATGAAATCACATTTTCTTTTAGAGGAACCCCTTCTATAAAATAGAAGTATAGTATCTCATGAATGATAAAACTACTACTGCTGCTGCTGCTGCTATGACCACCTACCAAGTCTAGGGGTTTTGCATTGTCATATATCTTTGAATTTTTAGCCCTCTAAAATGGGTTTTTATCTCTGTTTAATAGCTGTGAATCCTGAGGCTCACAGAGCTCAAATTAGTTGTTCTGGGTTCCAGGCTTAATGTGTTTCAGAGCTGATGTTCAAACATAAGCCAGCTTTACCCCTAAGCCTGTGTCCTTAGTCACTACCTCCTACTTTTTCTGGAGGTTCTCAAATACCAGATATCCTGAAACAACCATAAAGTTTCATCTAGCTTTGGGGTTTTCTTTCACACAACAGGTAAGACAGGTGCATGAATAATTAAAACCCAAGGACCCAGGTTTCTCTACCACTTGGACTCAGAATGGGTTAGCTACAGTGACAGAGACTTAATGCTCAGCAAGAGTTTGGTGGCTCAGAGGTTAAAGCGTCTGCCTCCAATGTAGGAGACCTGGGTTCGATCCCTGGGTCGGGAAGATCCCATGGAGAAGGAAATGGCAACCCACTCCAGTATTCTTGCTTGGAGAATCCCATGGACTGAGGATCCTGGTGGGTCCCAGTCCATGGGGTCACAAAGAGTCAGACACGACTGAGTGACTTTACTTACTTTACTTAAGAGTTTGCTGGGGAAATAGCAGGAAGCAAGATGCAGGAGTCCCCTTTTGCCCTTCAAAGGATTTATCTTGCTCTGTCACTAATGAGGCTAGAAATAATATGTAGGAAAGAAAGCCATTTCCTGGCTGACACCTTCAGTGCAAGGGCAGCAAGCAGAGCAGAATATGGTGGTGGTGAGGGAACAGAGCTTACAAGTTCAAGATCACACTTGAAATCACAGAGCCTTTTCCACTTAAGCTGTGTTTCACAATGGCCACACAATATTAAGTGTTTCAGGTGGTTATTCTCCAAGCTTGTTCCCCAGGCCAGCAAAATCAACATCAGCTGGGAACTGGATGAAAATAGGAATTCTCAGGCTCTACCCAACACCCACTGAATCAGAAATTCAAGGGTTGAGTCCCAGCAGTCTGTGTTTTTACAAGGAAATTCTGGTATACTGTGAACGTGACAACCACTGGTTTAGGGTATACCTTTCTTCTCATTGCAAATAGTCTAGGGAAGCAAGCAAAAGTGACTGGTTTATAATATCAACCCACCTATCGTGAACCTAACTTTATTTATTTATTTATTCATTCACCATTTTTGTTGAGAACTTCGACAGATTATCAGTATTTTTAAATTGAAGTATAGTTGATTTTCAATGTTGTGCCAGTCTTTGCTGTACAGCAAAGTGACTCAGTTATACACATGTGTACATTTTTAAAACATTCTTTTCCATCATCATAGTTCCCTGTGCTATACAGTACAGCCTTGTTGTTGATCCATTCTGTACATAATGGTTTGCATCTGCTAACCCCAAATTCCCACTCCACCCTCTTCCCCCTCCCCCCTCCCCCTTGGCAACCACATGNGCAAAGTGACTCAGTTATACACATGTGTACATTTTTAAAACATTCTTTTCCATCATCATAGTTCCCTGTGCTATACAGTACAGCCTTGTTGTTGATCCATTCTGTACATAATGGTTTGCATCTGCTAACCCCAAATTCCCACTCCACCCTCTTCCCCCTCCCCCCTCCCCCTTGGCAACCACATGTCTCTTCTCCGTGCCTGTGAGTCTGTTTCTGTTTTGTAGATAGGTTTGTTTGTGCCATATTTTAGATTTCACATATAAATGAGATCATATGATATTTGTCTTTCTCTTTCCGACTGACTTCACTTAGTACAGTAATCTCTAGTTGCATCCACGTTGCAGCAAATGGCATTATTTTCTTTTTTATGGATGAGTAGGATTCTGTCATTTATAGGTACCGTATCTTCTTTATCCATTCATCTGTCAGTGGACATTTTGGTTGTTTCCATGTTTTGGCTATTGTGAACAGTGTTGCTATGAACATGGGGGGGGGGTGTGTCTTTTTGAATTGGTTTTGTCCAGGTATATTCCCAGGAGTGAGATTGCTGGATCATATGGTAATTCTATTTTTAGCTTGCTGAGGAGTCTCCATGCTGTTTTCCGTAGTGGTTGCACCCACTTACATTCCCAACAGTGTAGGAGGCTTTGCTTTTCTCCACACTCTCTAGCATTTGTTACTTGTAGACTTTTTAATGATGGCCATTCTACTATGACCAATATGAGGTGGTACCTCATTGTAGTTTTGATTTGCATTTCTCTAGTAATCAGTGATGTTGAGCATCTTTTCATGGGCCTACTGGCCATCTGTATGTCTTCTTTGGAGAAATGTCTATTAAGGTGCCAGATATCAGTTTATTCCATCCTTATATTAATCCTGTGGGATGCTCTTTATTCCCATTCCAGTTGAGGAAACAGGCTTAGAGGTGGCTTGTCCGACAGTGCACAGCCATCTTCGTTTTGCACCAAGCTTTGGGACATGAGCTCTGAGAGTCAGGCAAGACCTTGTACCCCAGGGACCTCATCATCAAGCAGGGCAATAGATACACAACAAAAATTTTAAAAAACCTACAATCTCTGTATGCTTTCACAATACTCTCAGCATCCAAGAGAGTTAACCAAGTAAAGGTTTCTTTTAAAATATCCATATGGAGAATTCCATGACAGTCCAGTGGCTAGGACTCTGTGCTTTGACTGCTGAGGTTGAGAATTCAGTCACTGGTGAGGTAACTAAGATCCTGCAAGCCATGGCGTACCCCCTCCAAAAAAAAAGGAGAAAGAAAGAAATATCTATATACCCTCCTCTCAAAAAGAGGCATGATAAAAAGATTAAACATGCAATCTTTTTGTCTATAGTTCATAACCATGGAACAGTGTGTGAACAATGTTTTTAAATCCTGATGTTTTAAACACCTGTGAGTGTGCACAGTCAGTCATTCAATAAACACTATGTGTTTACTGCATTAGGTACTGGGTAGAAACTTTGAAAAAAAAAAAGAATAATATTTGATCTCAAGTCACTTAAAAGACTCTTTGTATGAATCATTAGAAAACAATAAAAGAGAGAATACCAAGACCTAAATGATGTGATGCAATAGTGGTTGAATAAAGGGTGAGATCAGTAATGGTCATTCAACTCAGCAGTGTTTTTCACTGGTGACTAAGTCTATATAATCAGTACATTGAAGTTTGTTGCTCTGGGCCTGGGGCAAAGAGGCATGAGGCAAAGCTTATATTGGGTGGGTGTGTGGAGGGGGCAGTGTGAGGGAGAAAGGGAGAGAGAATGTGCGTTTATTTGTATGTACAAATCTGCATATGTATAATTCCATTTTGGAGTTACGCACATGTATAATCTCAACAACAGTTACTAATTGTTCATTGAATAGACCTATGTAGTTATACTTTCTTCAACGTACAGTCATATCTCTTCTTCAACACTGGATGTTTATTACCAATTCTCTGAATCTCTACCAACTTAATAGGCAAAATGCTATTTTAGTTTGTCTAATTTTAAAGATTTATACATTTGAGCGTTTTTTCATATTTTATCTTTAACACTTGTGCCTATTATCTTTCATTAGATTTTTTCCTTATTTGTAAGGATTCTTTATTCTTGCAAAAGAATTATTTTTTCTCTATATGGATAAGAGCCCTTTGTTGTATAAGTTGCATATATTTCTTCCTGTTTGTACTTTTTTTTACCCATAATTTTTGTGTGTGTGCCATAGAGAAGAGTTGCATTTTTATGTACACGAATGTATAAATTTTATTCTCTGACTTTTGAGCTTTGTTTCCTACTCAGAATTCCTTGCTGCAAAACCATTAAAATACCCATGTTTTCAACTAGTTGTTTTATGGTTTTCATTTTCTATACACTTTCTAAAGAAATCTAAATTTTATGTAATCTAAAGAGTGAGGAAGAGCCCTAACTTCGTTCTTTTTCTTCTAATGGCCAGCAAAGTACTCTAGACCCAATCATTACACATAACCCACTGACTTCAAATGCAACCTACGATTGTGTATTAAACTCGAAATTTTATTTGAGTGATTTAACTGTTTTTGAACCAGTTTTCAGGCTTCCTGGCATCTTCCCCAGTTTAATCTATACTCCTAGTTATAAGAGTATGCATATAACTCCTAGTTATATGAAATACTAGTAATAAAGGACCACACTTGCTTCCTGTGGATACTGCCTCCAGTACACTTTACAGAAAAGTGGAGAGATATAAACATTATTCAAGAGTACTTGCCTCAAGGATATAATATAATAATAAGGTTTGCAATTTGTAATGATACATCCTCCAAGAATGTGAGACCTATAGTTACGGAGCAATACCTAGAGAAGAATAGATTCTCAATAAATTGAATGCATGAATCGGTAATTTGGTATTGTCATATTATCTTCTTTTCACTTTTCAAAAGATTATCATAGTTCATCTAGATAAAGAAGCAATAGATCTGGATGGATATGGTTCAGCATTTCTGAATTTGGTATAATGTGTCAAAAGCCACAATACTTATCAGTCTTTAACCCAGTAAGACTCACTTCTAAGAATCTCTTCAAAGGAAAAAAAAAATCAAAAAGGAAGGGGAATGTTGTATGTATAAAAGTCTCATTATGACACTGTTTATATTAGGAAAATCTTGATAGCTAGGAACCAAAATAGAAAATAGGATAAATTGTTGAAAATAATAATTAAAAGCATAAATCGGGATATAGTATACCAAATCAACAATTCAAAGAAATAGAGGAAAACAATAGAATGGGAAAGCCTAGAGATCTCTTCAAGAAAATGAGAGATACCAAGGGAAGATTTCATGAAAACATTCTCACAGTAAAGAACAGAAACGGTATGGACCTAACAGAAACAGAAGATATTAAGAAGAGGTGGCAACAATACACAGAAGAACTATACAAAAAAGATCTTCATGACCCAGNAAAACAATAGAATGGGAAAGCCTAGAGATCTCTTCAAGAAAATGAGAGATACCAAGGGAAGATTTCATGAAAACATTCTCACAGTAAAGAACAGAAACGGTATGGACCTAACAGAAACAGAAGATATTAAGAAGAGGTGGCAACAATACACAGAAGAACTATACAAAAAAGATCTTCATGACCCAGATAATCATGATGGTATCATCACTTACCTAGAGCCAGACATCCTGGAGTGCCAAGTCAAGTGGGCCTTAGGAAGCATCAAGATGAACAAAGATGGTGGTGGTGATGGAATTCCAGCAGAGCTATTTTAAATCCTAAAAGATGATGCCGTTAAAGTGCTGCACTCAATATGCCAGCAAATTTGGGAAACTCTGCAGCAGTCACAGGACTGGCAAAGGTCAGTTTTCATTCCAATCCCCAAAAAAGGCAATGCCAAAGAATGTTCAAACTACCACATAATTGCACTCATTTCACAGGCTAGCAAAATAATGCACAAAATTCTGAGTTAGCCTTCAACAGTATTTGAACCGAGAATTCCCAGGTGTTCAAGCTGGATTTAGAAAAGGCAGAAGAACCAGAGATCAAATTGCCAACATCTGTTGATTCATCGAAAAAGCAAGAGAATTCCAGAAAAACATCCACTTCTGCTTTATTGACATTGCTAAAACCTTTGACTGTGAGGTTCACAACAAACTGTGGATGATTCTTAAAGACATAGGGATGCCAGACCACCCTACCTATCTCCTGAAAAACCTGTATGCAGGTCAAGAAAAACATTTAGAACCAGACTTGGGACAACAGACTGGTTGCAAATTGGGAAAGGAGTATGTCAAGGCTGTATATTGTCACCCTGCTTATTTAACCTTTATATTAAGTACATCATGTGAAATACCAGGCTGGATGAAAACAAGCTGGAATCAAGATTGCTGGGAGAAATATCAGATAGGCATATGACACCACCTTTGTGGCAGAAAGTGAAGAGGAACTAAAGAGCTTCCTGATGAAGGTGAAAAAGGAGAGTAAAAGCGCTGTCTTAAAACTCAACTTTCAAAAAACCAAGATCATTGCATCTGGTCCCATCACTTCATGGCAAATTGATGGGGAAACAATGATAGCCTTTATTTTCTTGGGCTCCAAAATCACTGCAGATGGTGACTGAAGCCATGAAAATAAAAGATGCTTGCTCCTAGGAAGAAAAGCTATGACCAAACTAGATAGTATATTAAAAAGCAGAGACACTACTCTGCTGACAAACCATTTTGACAAAACCATTGTGAAAGCTATGGTTTTTTCCATAGTCATATATGGATATGAGAGTCAGACTATAAGAAATCTGAGTGCTGAACAATTGATGCTTTTAAAAGAACTATGGTATTGGAAAAGACTATTGAGAGTCCCTTGGACCGCAAGGAGATCCAACAAGTCCATCCTAAAGGAAATCCATCCTGAATATTCACTGGAAGGACTGATGCTGAAGGTGAAACTCCAATACTTTGGCCACATCATGCGAAGAACTAACTCATTGGAAAAGATCCTGATGCTGGGAAAGATTGAAGACAGGAGGAGAAGGGAATGACAGAAGATGAGATGGTTGGATGGCATCACTGACCCCATGGACATGAGTTTGAGCAAGCTCTGAGAGTTGGTGATGGACAGGGAGGCCTGGCATGCTGCATTCCATGGGGTCACAAAGAGTCAGACATGACTGAGCGACTGAATTTACTAACCGACTAACCAGAGAAGCCCCTAGAAAAATAGTAATCTTGCTCAAATATTGTAGCTATATATTTATGATCTAAAACTTGAGAAATGGTCGGTGACAGTCCAGAAGGGTGGGATGGGCTGGAAGTTTGGAGGGAGTCTCAATAGGGAGAAGACAGATGTATATGGCTGACCCATGTTGATGTAGGGCAGAAATCGACACAATATTGTAATTATCCTTCAAGTAAAAATGAATTAAGGGAAAAAACTGAAGAGAGATTTTAAGTTCTGCATTTTGTATCAATAGCAAATGCAAAAGATATAAGCTAGTTTGGGGATTGGGTGGGTTGATGACGTCTTTAAGAGGAGCATTCTTTGTAATGGACTTTATCCTTGTGAGTACCGTGGGGATGCATACCACTTCTGTCTGTCTCCTGTGTGTCTTTGTAGTACTCGTCAAACTGTACCTGTTGAGCTGTTATCTCTGTTCCTCACATCTTCCATCAGATCTTGATTCTCACAGAGCATCTTTGGCAGCAGGACAAGCTGGCTCAATAGCTATATTCCAGTTTTATTCTTCGGTTTTCTGCTCCCACCGGAGAACCTTTCTGGATGACGTTTGTCTTGGCTTCCAAGGGGAATAATGAAGCTGTGGACGTGATCTCAGACACCTGAAATCAGTTCGCAGATTGCTGTCAATGCTCTCTGTGCATCTGCACAAATAGGCACCTGTGGGATTTGGGGTGTTGACAGCAGATAATTTAAGCAGAAAATGCAGTGAAGGACAGGCAGCGTCTGCGCTCATGGAGTTGGCTTATAAGTAAGTGGTTATTAGGCTGTGCCTCTACTTCTGCCCCTTCACATGTCTAACCAGGAGCAATCACTCCCAACCTATGGGCTCAGGTCCATGGATTATCAGGACAGTATTTGCCCTAGAACAGTGATCATCAGTGTGGTCCTGAAACAGCAGCAGCAGCAGCACCTGGGGACCTGTTAGAAATGCAGATTCTCAGGCTGCTCATCAGACACACTGAGTCAGGAACTCTGGCATGGGCTCAGCAGAGTGTTTCAACAAGCCCTCCAGCTAATCATGATGGGACACGCAAGTTAACAGCTCTGACTGTTAAAAGAGCAGAAACTTAATTCCCAAGTACATTCTACCATCATCTTCTTTTTACTTACGTCTGTATAATTCATAAAATCTCACAACTTCAGAGGAAGGTACCCCCTAGATCTGCTTCCACTCTAAATCCTCAAGGGAACCATTTTTCATTATTTCTATTTTTAGATGTATTAGTAATGCTTCCCCCCTGCTCTAAAATATATTCTTCTTTATGTAGCATCCGTAAAAAATATTTATTGCTATCTTCTTTGAGAAATAAAGATTTAGGTTACTTACATGTCCTTCCCTTTTCCTTGCTTCCTCTGAATTTTTTTAACAGTTCAGTTCAGTTGCTCAGTCATGTCTGACTCTTTGTGACCCCATGGGCTGCATCACGCCAGGCCTCCCTGTCCATCACCAACTCCCAGAGCTTGCTCAAACTCATGTCCATTGAGCTGATGATGCCATCCAACCATCTCATCTTCTGTCATCCCCTTCTCCTCCTGCCTTCAATCTTTCTCAGCATCAGNCATGTCTGACTCTTTGTGACCCCATGGGCTGCATCACGCCAGGCCTCCCTGTCCATCACCAACTCCCAGAGCTTGCTCAAACTCATGTCCATTGAGCTGATGATGCCATCCAACCATCTCATCTTCTGTCATCCCCTTCTCCTCCTGCCTTCAATCTTTCTCAGCATCAGGGTCTTTTCAAATGAGTCAGCTCTTTGCATTAGGTGGCCAAAATATTGGAGTTTATTGGTATATAGCATTTCTCAAGTGGGACCCCTGTCTGATGGGCATCTCTAGGAATTAGTCTGATGTACAGCTCAGTGTGGGAAGTATTTGTCAGTCCTCTGATCAGAAGGCCTCTTTTCTGCCTGAATTCTGCATCCTGCCTTTTCTGTCAGTGCTCAGACTTAGTGAACTATTGTTCACTGAGATCCTAGCTCTAACTTGTTGGGCCCAAGAAAGCACTTTTCCCCTCAACAACCATAATAACTTCTAAGAGCCACACGTGTATGATCTGTGATGTAGTCAAGTACTGCCAGCACCATCTGGCACTTGTCCAAATGCTTTTCCACTGATTTTCTTGTACCAGATCACATGACTATGATTTGCATGCTTCCTAACTGCTTCCCAGTGGCGCTAGTAATAAAGAACCCACCTGCCAACACAGGGGACATGAGACACAGATTTGATCCCTGGGTTGGGAATATCCCCTGTAGACGAGCATGGCAACCCACTCCAGTATTCTTGGCCTGGAAAATTCCATGGAGAGGGGAGCCTTGTGGGCTACAGTCCATGGGGTTGCAAAGAGTCGGACACGACTGGGCACACATCCATGTAATGATCTAAATTATTGGATTCTCTTGTTTTCTTTCAACTTCTCCTAGAGAGAGTGACCTTAACCAACTTCTCTGAAGATAATTTCTTTCTGAAAAGCAGAGCCATTTAGTAATTGATGACTCATTTAATAATGAGAAAACTCCTGAAGTACATTTTCAGTTCTTAAGATTTCAGTATCTGAATTCTTATCTACTTAAATAAAGAGTTCCTTTATTTTGGAAAACTCTGTTTTGGAATATGACCAAGTAGGAGAACATTTCATTTCAGTCTGATTCATGCTTTACTCATGCTTTATTCAAGAGTAAATTAGACCATTCTTGAAGACACAGGCCTTGTCATATGGCAACATATTGCAGAATCTAGGCAAGCACAATAAGTGGACACAGAGTAGATTTTAATAAAAATATTTATTAGTCAGTTTTGCCTGAATGAAAGCTACCTTCCTTTGCTCCTACAGATTTAGGGATTTTGTTTGTTTGTTTGCTCCCCTTCCTCATGAATGTATGATTTGTCAGAAGGAAACAGGTTTATATTTATCTTTCTGGGAAGTACCCCCAACTGAGCCTCCCTTGAGACACTTGGTTTTGTCAACCTGACCATTGTATCCCAGAATCTGACATTTTCAAAAGAAACCCAGGCTTCACTTGGATTAACCCAATCATGGGATACTTAAGACCAATCTAGATATTTTTAACCTAAAATTAGCACTTCCTGTTTCCTTTGACTAAATTGAGTATTTTGCATAACCATTCATTCAAAAGCCAATCAGTGCCTCCTCTGTTTAAAGCACCATATTCCAAGCACAGAGCAAAATGCAAAGATGACCAAGACATTATCCTAACCCTCAAATGCCCACTCGTTAATCGGGAACATTGGTCATACAATTAAGTACATAAAATGCAAACCAGAGGCATGTATGTAATCATACCACAAGCAGTATTTCTGGAGATGGGGAGTTCTCTGAATATACATAATAATCACGCATAGGTTATTTTCATGGAATCTCTGATGTGATCCAATCTTATCAATTAATGATGCATCCTAACTAGTAGATGCTGGGAGAAATATAAAGAAACATAAAACCTGGTTTGTGCCCTTGAAACACTTGTTCAGGAGAGAAGCTGTGAGTGTAAAAATGTAGGCAGCAATAGAAGAAGTAACCAATGTGAAACAGGAGACATATGAGCTGTCATAAAGCGGATCCCGATTTACCGCAGATACATAGACTTGCATTTCAAAGACTCTGGCTCCTGGCTCCCACTCTCAAGAAATCAGGGTGTCCCAGGTGCTTAATAGTAAAAGTGATAACTGTGCGGAACTCAGCAGCCCATGTCAAGGCTGGAGAAAAGGAAAGGTCAGAACTCTTAGAAGCCGAGTTCCTGACTAAGGCAGTAGTTGGGTTTTGCGGGGTTTTGAGCAGAAGCAGGAAAGACAAGTAGGCAGACAGAACAGACTAACGGTTTAGAGTTTTTGTTCTAAATATTTTTAGGTTTGAGTCCCAGGTCTGCTGCTTTGCTCATTTTAAAATGCATAGTGTCCCTGAGAGGACAAATGACAAGGTACAAGAAGCGCACAGAATAGGGTTTTCAGGGGCTAACTGCTGTCAGAGCTGCTTCCGTTTTTATTATGCTGCAGTCTCCTTCCCGCGGAGAAGGCGATGGCACCCCGCTCCAGTCCTCTTGCCTGGAAGATCCCATGGACGGGGGAGCCTGGTGGGCTGCAGTCCATGGGGTCGCTAGGAGTCGGGCACGACTGAGCGACTTCCCTTTCACTTTTCACTTTCATGCACTGGAGAAGGAAATGGCAACCCACTCCTGTGTTCTTGCCTGGAGAATCCCAGGGACGGGGAGCCTGGTGGGCTGCCATCTCTGGGGTCACACAGAGTTGGACATAACTGAAGTGACTTAGCAGCAGCAGCAGCAGCAGCAGCAGTCTCCTTCCCGATCTGTAAAAAGGATAATAATGTCATTGAGAGTGAAGTAAGTCAGAAAGAGAAAAACAACTTTCCTGTATTAATGAATATATATGTAGAAAAATAGTACAGATGAACTTATTAGCAAAGCAGAAATAGACACACAGATATAGAGAACAAATGTATGCACACCAAGGAGGGTGGGGGAGGAATGCACTGGGAGTTTGGGATTGATATATGTACACTGCTAAGTTTTATTATAGCGCAGGGAACTCTACTTAAAGCTCTGTGGTGACCTGAGAAGGAAATCAAAAACAGAGGGGATATATATGTACATATTGCTGATTCATTTTATTGTTTAGCAGAAAATAATGCAAGATTATAAAGCAACAGTACTCCAATAATTTTTTTAACTATAACTCCACATAGAATTTTTTTGGTAAGAATTAGAAGAGATAAGCACGTAGGATGCTTTGTCAAGGCTGCAGCTTACTGTCATTTGATGTGTGCTTTGCACATCTTCAGAGGAAATCAGTCCCTTCATTGTCATCATCAGTATGTGTGGTGATGAGTACATTTTCTTTCGGGAGGAGCAGATCTTTACAATATTTGCATGAAGTGATCATATTTATTAACGCTGAGTGCATAGTCAACTCCAGCTAGTACTGATGCTGCTGCTACTGAGCCCACCTCTAGAACCCTAGTGTTTCCCCTCTGCTTCTGTTCGTGTTCCTTGCTTCCAAAAGCCTCAGCTCTGCCTTAGAAGGAGAAAGTTGTCTGGACAAGTCAGAAGAGCTACTCTGGTTTTATTAGTTTGTTTAGTATTTGCGAAACTGTAGGGTAAATATTGTATTTTGCATTTTATAACGGAAGAAAATATCTTTCCTGCTGAAAGGCCCGTGTGGCCCTTAGTGATAGGAAGATAAAGCTGGAATATAAACCCAAGTCTGTCTGCTTTTCCCCCCATTAACACATGCTGTTAATATCCAGATGAAATGCCCATCCTTGGGAAAATTGACTCAAAGATCCTGTGAGAGGATTGTGGTCAAATAACTATGTAAATGTGAAATGGCGACATGTTTATTATCCAAGTGTGGTTGCCAAGGAATTCCCATTAACACAGGCAGGTAGAGGTCATAAGCTAGAGCCTTTCTTTTCCTGAGAGAGAAGTCGTGGGATGTGAAGAAAGCTCACTGATGTTTTATCTCTTTGGTAATGTTTTCATGCTATTCCACAGCCCAGAAATATTCTTGGCCTGTGAGTAGATTACATTTTCATAGCAATGCGGAGGATTTAACTCCCACAGATGTTAATGGAAGCCATATAGCTATGCAGCACTTTCAAAATGTACCACTTAATGTCTGAGCCTTTTAATCATGCTAGAAGATTTTTTTTTTCTAGCAAATAAACACAAATCTATTTTTGTCCTAACAAAGAAAAGAAAGAAGCACACATTCTGTCGCACCCTGCTCTTGGAGTATATTCTGATTCTTTCTTTGGAAATTCACCAAACATCTGTGAAGCTTTCCCCTAGACTTGAAGGCTTCCAAACTTAAACATGACTCCCATTTATTTGGAGACAAACAACCAAACAAAATCTTCAAATTTTTCTACATTAAACCTATGGGGAAATTTTTTTTCTAGGAAGTGGTAGAGAATAAGCCTCTTTCATGGATTTATTTAGAAAAGCAATGTGAAGAGCTTAACCAAAGGATAGAGATCATTCAGCCTTGTAACTCACCCTAGTAGACAATGAAAGTCAGAGTGGCAGTAGACCCCACATGGGCAGAAAACACACCATGGTATTCCCATTGCTTGGCATGTGGTGATGTATTACAGATGTGCCTAGACACCATTGGCATTACACAACAATACAAAAAGATGTTCGGTTTGAAACATGAGTTTGCTTATTGCCTGTTTTTATAGGCAGTTCTCCAAAGTGTGGTCCCTGGACTAGCAGCATCAGCAGCATTTGGGAACTTGTCAGAAATGCATGTTCTTAAGCCCTAATCCAAATTTACTGAACCCAAAACCTCTGAGACAGGGTCCCACATATCTGTGTTTTAAACAAACCCTCTGGGTGATTCTGGTGCATATGGACATTTGAGAACCACTGGTCTAAATACTGGCTTACGCACTGAATTAACCTGAGTTCTGTTTGAGTGCCTCCTGGGTGGGTGGAGGTTTATTCTAGCGTAGTCTCTGTTCTTCATACTGGTTAACCGTACTGGATTGTACTTTGTCAGCCAGTGCTCTGTTTCATGCTTTAGTGCACCTCAGTGTGTGGAGAAATAGAACCTAAGACTTGAAGAAGTCAGGAGTTGAGAGAGAAGCAGGAACCAGGTACACAGCGGAAAGAAGTCAGGCATCAGCCGCCTTGCTAATAGTTCATGGCAACAGTTTGAGCGTTTTTGAACTATGGGACTGAGGTTACAGAATGGAGCAAGGTAAAATATCGTTCAGTTGCTAAGTCGTGTCCAACTCTTTGTGACGCACTGGACTGCAGCATGCCAGGCCTCCCTGTCCCTCACCTTTTCCCAGAGTTCACCCAAACTCATGTCCATTGAATTGGAAATATCATGTCATATGGAAAGTCAAATATAAAAGCAGATAGTAAGTTAAATTTAGGCCTACTTTATTGACAGTTATGTGCAATCTGCTTTTAGCTACCACACCACTCCAGGTGGGCTTCCCTGGTGGCTCAGAGTTTAAAGCGTCTGCCTCCAGTGCAGGGAAACCTGGGTTCGATCCCTGGGTCGGGAAGATCCCCTGGAGAAGGAAATGGCAACCCACTCCAGTGTTCTTGCCAGGAGAATCCCAGGGATGGGGGAGCTTGATGGGCTGCCGTCTATGGGGTCGCAGAGTCGGACACGACTGAAGCGACTTAGCAGCAGCAGCAGCAGTGTGTGTCTCATACATATTAGGTGCTCAGTGGATATCTGTTGAATTGAAGCAAGCACTTCTGGTTTGAGGAGAGCCGCTCACTTGCCAAGTATGATGTCACTGAGCATGCAAGGGAAACAAAGAGTACAAACAAGGGAAAAGCTTAAGAGATTGTAGGGTCCAAGGGGAAGCATGGAGCTGAATAGGAAGACTATTCCAGTGGGAGTCTGATAAGAGAAAATCTGTGATTGGAAGTGGGAGTCTGCGATTGCAAAAGGGAAGGAGATGGTGGGAAAATGTGATGTTTGGAGAAAAACAGAAAGAGTTGGATATGAAGGGGGAGCTTGAATTGTGGTGTTTGACAAGAATAGGGCGTTCAGACAACAAAATGAAGCAAGGTGGGGGCGGCAGAGAAAAGACGGGATGGAAGATATGCAAATGCCATGAGCAGTAGGAGAGATCAAAAGCATGGGGGAGGGGTTAGGAATGAGAATTTTATTTGATCAGCTAGACTTAAGGATTTGGAAGTTCATTGCTGCTTTATGGATTTATAATCAAAAGAAAGCCCAACTCACACAATTAAGCTGCCTGTGCCCCCACAAATGCCTGGCCATCTTCCCTGAAAGCCCCCGCTAGATATTTTGGTCCTTGGCAACACAAATTTTTCCTCTGCAACTGGTTTTAGAGGCTTTCTCTGGATGACAAGCCACTGAGGAGCAACCCCTTTCTTCAGTCTTGTCCTTCTGTCCCTGAGAACCAAGAGGGAGGGCCAGGGGACTCCAGGGTCAGCACTTCCCTCAGGAGCCATCACGCGTCTACCTGACTGCCTCTGATGAGACTGCAGATGGATGCCAAAGTGGTCCAAGGAAGGATTCAGGATTGGGTACTTTTCTCACTGGATACATGTCTTGTGCTGTAGGGATGCTCTCAGCCAATTCCAGAGCTTCAGTAGGTCATGCACTGTGGGGTCAAAAGTATCAGCTTGGTATCAATAGATATTAAGCTGCTGCTGCTGCTGCTGCTGCTAAGTCACCTCAGTCATGTCCGACTCTGTGTGATCCCATAGACGGCAGCCCACTAGGCTCCTCTGTCCCTAGTATTCTCCAGGCAAGAACACTGGAGTAGGTTGCCATTTCCTTCTCCAATGCATGAAAGTGAAAAATGAAAGTGAAGTCATTCAGTCGTGCCCAACTCTTAGCGACCCCATGGACTGCAGGCCACCAGGCTCCTCCTCCATGGGATTTTCCAGGCAAGAGTACTGGAGTGGGTTGCCATCGCCTTCCCCGGATATTAAGCTACTCATTTACAATTGTCTTCCCAGGTGGCGCTAGTGGTAAAGAACCCGCCTGCCAATGCAAGAGATATAAAAGACATGGGTTTGATCCCTAAGTCAGGAAAATCATCTGGAGAAGGTAGCCTAGTGGGCTGCTGTCTATGGGGTCACAAAGAGCTGGACACAGCTGAAGCAACTTAACATGCAAGCACAACACATGTTCTATTTTGGTTTTGATAATTTGCTGTTAGTTTTTTCCTTCAAATGCTTGTTAGTTTTAGAAAATGTAAGTAAGCCCAAAAAAAAAAAAAAAAAAAATTAGGATTCCTCCAGATCCTACCAAATCAGAAATAACTATCATTATCTTGGCATGGTGCTTTCTGGTAGGTAGAGATGTGTTTGCATCCTAGCAACAGAAAGCGCATTCCTTTAGGAAAATGCATTGGTGGGAAAGTATGTTGGTATGTTGGTCCCATAGTTCATATGTTCCACTGTGAGCTATCAACACTCTAATTTATTGAATCGAGGGATATAGAATAGGAAAGTGAGAGCCCAGGTTGTCATGTATTCCCTCTCACTCTTGCATTTTAAACTTTTCTCCTTCTCAAATTCTTTCATGTACCCCTGCAAATATGCTCAGATCTCTTCCAATCTAAATTAAGCCTGAGTTACCACCTAGAAGTAGCTGTGCAACTTTGGTCAAGTGCCTCAACCTCTCTGTGCTTTGTTTGCCTCATCTATAAATTAAGGATAATAACAGGACCTACCACATAGACTTTATGTAAGGATTAAATGACTTAAAAGTCACACGTTATTTAGAATACTACTGAAGAAATAATGATCATGATTATGTGGATGGTGATTCTCCCATACCTGCTGGCTCCATGTCAGGCTAGGTTTTGAATTAAGACTGTTGGGTTCATTAAAATTCTGACCACTCCATATTTGCTCAAAATTCTAAGTTCCAAGAACTGCTTCATTGCCTGCATTTATATAGCCTTGACTCTTCACCCTTATGTGCTGTTCTACAGCTATCTGTGACGGCTAGAATTTAGATGCAACCACTTACTTTATTCTTTCTGCTAAAGAGCAGAAATGGATTAGGTCTGACTTTTCTCATTTGGAGGCAACAGAATTTCACAGATTACCTGAAAGAGAACAACATTAATGCTAAATGCTACCAAAAAAATTTTTGCTCCTCTATGCAGGAATCATTTGCTCTAATACATACATATAATATAGATATATGTATTGTGTACATATATATATAATGCATGTATGTTTTGTGTGTACATATATATATATATATGCCTCTGAGAAAACATCATTCCTCAAGAAAACAAAAGCTTTTTTTTTTTTAAGCTGCCTAGAAATGTAAGTAAAGAAGAAAAGTTTGTCTTTAAGACTCTTATTTGTAGCCCTTACTTCCCCCAGTTCCCACAACCTCATGCTTGTTCCTGGCTTCCCAGGGACTGCTATGGCCAATTTGGGGAATACACTGCTTTTCTTTTACAGCCGTCAGACAGACAGACACACGGATACACACACGCAACATGAAATGCTTTCCTAAAGTCCCGTTTTCTCAAAGTGGCATAAGTTTTCAAAAAGGATCAGCCCCCAGGACCTTATCTTTAATAAAACGTGGCAAGCAAATGTGGCAATACCAAGTACCTCCTGGAAGTGACATTAAAAGTGGGAATTTAACCTCTGAGTATCTGATGAGGGCAATAGACCTCGCCTTCCACCCCAGATCTCATGACTACTTCATAGGCACACACTCTAGGGGGTTCGTGAATTTCCTGACATTGGCTCATAGAATCCAAGTTAATAAATGAAATCCCAAGCTTAGATGATGATTTCTATACCCATAAAATCCTAACAAGGGAAATAGTTTTCAGTACTTTCACATTTAAAAAATCATAAAGATTATTTAATGTGTCAAACAAAACAGCCCTGTTCATTGTGTTTAGTTTTGGTAAAAATCTTTCTTAGGTAGCAAAGTACAAGATAATTGGTACCCAATATACCAGGACTGCAAACTGTGTATGAGCTGTGACTTCTAGCAGACATTTACCTAATTGTTGTCCCTTGGGTATTTTTTTTAACCTTTTGTAAAAGTTTAGTATTAATCTCCTCTCTTGAAATTCTAGTAAGCACATAGCTAGGAAATGAAACAAAATATAGCTAAAATGTATAATCTACATAATTAGTAGATTATTGATAGAAATAAAAGAATATATAATTAGAAATTAAGCAGTATCCAAGATTCAGAATAACAATATATGTATCTTGTTTCATCTTTTATGTAGAAAAGAAAATGAAAATTGCTTTAAATATACTATGGAGATTTGGGGACTGCCAGTGTATATCCATGTGACCCATTTTAGACTTCTTTATCAGAATTAAAAGATTAAGAGCCTTTATAAAATCTGCAGTTAAACAGGCACACTTTAAACAGACATTGCCAAATAAGTCTAAAATCTGCTCAAGTTGTAACACTGGAACAGCTGGTTTATTCTTATTTCTCTTTATACTTTCAGTGGATCCATTCTCTTTGTGTTGTAATCACTTTTCACAGCTCAGTGATTTCTCTGATACTGTCTTAAAGCATTGTTCTTCAAAGGGTCAAAATAAAACAGGATCCCAGAAACCCCAGAGGCAGCGCACAGCCGACAGCCTCAAACTCATGGTTGCAGGAGGCAATTATCAAAACAGAACGATGCTTTAATTTACTACAGTTTAGAATTCAGAACAGGGTGCTTTTATTTATGTATTTAGTTTTTGCCTCTTCTGAGTGTCTGCCTGTGTTCCTTTTTGTTTTTCCTTTCAGCAGCTCTTGCCAAGCAAATGTGGTAATACTGACAGTTCCACTTTGAGCAGCCTTGCCATTCCTTCTGTTCCCCCTCCATGTGTCCCTCTAGCTGGGCCAACAATGAGGTGACTACAAGGAGGTGCAACTGGCAGAAATTAGCAAATATCATTCTAACGTTAAAAAATAATACACGCTTATATGTATTAGAGAGACGCTTGCATCAGAGCCCTGGAACCAGCATCTGCCGACACAGCCTCGCAAAATTCATACTTGCATTTGGTGAATTTGTACTTGATTTAAGATTAACTTCTAAAGGACAAGCACTGGGCATCATTTACTCTCCACATTGTATTAAAATATTTTGCATATTAAAATAAGCTGCATATGTCCTCAGCAGGAAATCTCTAGTCATTCTGGATAAAGCCCTGAGTTGCTTCATTATACTTTCCTCAGTTTAGGAACAGAACATTAAGGAAACATGCCCATTTGCATGCACTTAAAATGGCAGAGATAGAGTGTCTTAATTAGTTTTAATCCTGAGGAGAATGGTAACTAGATGATGTGCATTTATGCTGAGCTTAGCACAATATAAAATGGGCTTAGACTGCAACAAAAGAAATTATATTACCCCCATGGATCAATTTGCTGGTCCTGTCAGTTGTTTAAATGAGTTATTAAGAGACTAGATCTGCATCAATTTTTAAAAAGATTTACTTATTTATTTTTTAAAAAGACTTACTTATTTTTGACTGTGCTGGGTCATCATTGCTGCCCATGAGACCTCTCTTAAGTGCTGTTAGTGGGGCTACTCTTGGTTGAGATGCGCGGGCTTCTCATTGCAGCAGCTTCTCTTGGGGAGCACAGGCTCTAGGCTTGGACTTCAGCAGCTGCGGCGCAAGGACTCGGAAGTCGTGCCTTGAGGGCTCTTGAGTGCTGGCTTAGTTGCTGTGGCACAGGGGCGTAGTTGTTCCAAGGCATTTGGGATCTTCCAAGAACAAGGATCGAACTCTTGTCCCCTGCATTGGCAGGCTGATTCTTAACCACTGCACCACCAGGGATGCCCTAGATCTGTAGTTTATTTAAATAATTTTTTTAAAAGGTAGTGACCCTATTGGGAGAGACTAGCCAATTTCCTTCTTTTTTTTTTTTAATTTACTATCTTTTAAATAGTTCCTCTGCAGAAATGAGCTGTATTTAATATTCATATCTAGAGGCAGTTGGTCACTTCTGTTTTAATTGTTTGCTACTTGTGATAAAACAGTATTTTAATTTAGATTGTGAACTATTTTTTTTTTATTTCCTGGAAGAGTAAATTTGGTGTGTTTATTAGCTTATGCTACCTCAAGGACTGGTTAATGTGTTTGTCAAAAAGAATGACCTGTGTGGGTCCATAGTGTAAGAGAAATGAGTAGAAAACAGATTCTGAATCACCAGCAAAGCTGAATATACGGGCCATTTTTTTTTTTTTTTTTTTTTAATTACCATGCTGGCTTAACAGCATGGTAGTTTCAGGGTTTCCCTCTACTTAGATGTCATCTTAACTTTTACAAAATATGTAGAAATAATCATTCTCATTTTTGTAAATATTGATTTAATGCCTGCAAAGTATTCTATCACAAAGATATAATCTTCTCATTAACCACTACTCTGTTATTAGACATCGTTTCCAATTGTTTTTTTTGTAAATACCAATATCGAAATGAACGTTTTCTGGTAAATCCTTGTCTACACATAATATTATATCTTTTGGAAATAACATTTTTAACTCCATCTTTGTCCCAATATCTAAAACTGACACCCACCTTAAGATTAATTTCAAGCATACATAAGTCTATAGAAAAGCTATGCCATGTTAAAAATGTTGCTTACTGAAAGTGGGGCCCAGCTGCTTGCCGTCCAAAAGCCAAGACTGGAGGGGCAAGATTGATGGAAATTCTATTTTATTTCTGGGGCCAGCAATCAGGGGAAGGGCAGATTCGTGTCCAAAGGCCAACTCCTCACTGACAATCAATGGGAAAGAGCTTTCAAACAGGGAATTTCAGGGGTGTATGGGGAGAGCGCTACATGCAGAAACAGCACATCCAATTCTGACAGTCATGTTGAAATTAGTCATATGGTGGTCTGATTGAGTAGAGTTAATCTTCAGTTCCGGGCTTAGTTTGTTCCCAAATCCTTGAGGCCTGTTCTTGGAATTGTGGCAGCAACCCACTCCAGTACTCTTGCCTGGAAGATCCCATGGACAGAGGAGCGTGGTAGGCTACAGTCCATGGGGTCGCAAAGAGTCGGACACGACTGAGCGANGTGGCAGCAACCCACTCCAGTACTCTTGCCTGGAAGATCCCATGGACAGAGGAGCGTGGTAGGCTACAGTCCATGGGGTCGCAAAGAGTCGGACACGACTGAGCGACATCGCTTAGCTGATGTCGTGGCTACAGTCTGGTCATCATGTAGTTAACTTCGTCTACCTGGTAGAGGTTTCAGTCTCTAGAAGACAGCTCACAACATATGGCATAGAATCTTACCTATGGCCCTTGAAGAGAAACTGAAGCACCTTGACTTTGTTTAATGACTAAACTACTATTATTTTGTCCTGTTTGGGTGCTTTTCTTTGTTGGATACTTTCTTGTTTCTCTGATTAAACTTATTATTTGGCTACAGTTTTTCCATAGACAGAGGACAGACTGCTCCACTGGAGCAGTCCTGCTCCACTGCAATGCCATTGAGACTTTTATTTCTTGTATTGGCTTACATGGTTTTTTCAGTTGCTCTCTCTCATAAGTATCTCCATCTACATAGACTTCAGTTTCCTATCCTGGAGACATCTACTTTAAATGAATCAAAGCTAAATTTGAATAGACAAAGCAATGTTGAAGATGATTGCACACCTTTTAGAAAGGATTCTTTTTAAAGCAGAGATTCACTAAAAAGAGTTCATTTTATCAGTACCAATCCAAATGTGTTTAAAATATAACTGAATTCACTAGATTTTAGGGCAGACACAACTTTCTGAAAATAAACCATTTGGACTCTAAAACATTGAGGATTTAAAACTCTAAATCCTTGAGAGCTGGTTGTGGAGAACTGGTAGTTTTTAAATCCAATTAATTGATTCTGATGATCAGCCAGGCTGGAGAGCTATAGAACTAAGGGTGTCTTGTAGCATTCATCCTGTGATGCCTTTGAGATTTAGAAAGGCATCAAACAGAAGGAAGGAGGCACAAAAGAGCCAGGAGACTCGACGAGTCGAGGCATCACAGCCTGTAAGCTCACTCTCCTTTACGTCTAAGAAACCCCACAGCACTCTGCCGTGTTCTCATCCCTGTTCTTTCGGAGAAGGCAATGGCACCCCACTCCAGTACTCTTGCCTGGAAAATCCCATGGATGGAGGAGCCNTCGACGAGTCGAGGCATCACAGCCTGTAAGCTCACTCTCCTTTACGTCTAAGAAACCCCACAGCACTCTGCCGTGTTCTCATCCCTGTTCTTTCGGAGAAGGCAATGGCACCCCACTCCAGTACTCTTGCCTGGAAAATCCCATGGATGGAGGAGCCTGGTGGGCTGCAGTCCATGGGGCAAGGCACCGAGGGACTCTGGAGCCAGAAGATTGTGTAATTCTTGTGGACTGTCTTGCTTCACTATAAGGAGAAAAAAAGATTGGTAGAATGTGGGAGTCAGTAACCCTCCCAAAAAAGTTTTTATATAAGGCAGCATTTACCATCCTACTGTTCTAAATTTATACACTAATATGTATTGTCTCTATCCGCTTATAAAGAAAAAACAAAGAGCTTGCTATCTTACCAAAGAGAGAATTATTTGCCCTCTCCCTATCTCAAAAGAGAAAAGATAATCTCCTGGAGTTTTTTTTTGTTTTTTTTGTTTTGTTTTTTTTTTATACTCAACTTGCTGTGAGGTACTGACTGTAAGCAGTCCTGGGCACATATTGAAGGGTGGATATAGCAGTGAGAGTGGTCCGCACATCTTATGCTCCATCAATCCCACAATTAAATCAATTGATCTTGCTCCTCACTTTCTCTGTCCTCGTTCCATGAGTATTTGTATGAAAGCTCCACACTCAGATAAAAAGAAATATATCCAGTCCCTGCCATGAGGAAGTTTTTTTCAGTCAATATTTTTATTGACATATAGTTGATTTCCAACATTGTGTTAGTTTCTGCTGTATAGCAAAGTAATTCAGTTATGCATATATATATATACGCACACATTCTTTTTTTAATATTCTTTCCCATTATGGTTTATCATAGGATATTGAATATAGTTCCCTGTGCTATATGTATAGAGTCAGACCTTGCTATTTATCCATCCTATGTATAAAAGTTTGCATCCGCTAACCCCAATGAAGCTTTCTTTTTAATAAGGGAGAGTAGATAAGCAAGCCATCAAACCTCAGCAAAACAGTCGTGAGGAAGGAGGTGGTTCTGTGATCCTCAGAGCTTGGGTGGTACAGGTAGGATGCCACTCCTGAGAGCCCTGTCTGTGATTGAAATGAGAAGATGGATGTGATATGAGAAACCAGAGAGGGAAAATGCTTTCTCACATCCAAATATTTGGGGAGTGGAAGCAAGGATGAATAACCACATCAGGATGGAGAAAGATCTGGAAACAAAAGTAGGTAGGTGTAGGGTACAGACTCCTGGTGGAAACTTTTCAAGAGGATAATCAGAGCTTTACCCTGGAACTTGAGTGAAATGACAATATGGAAGCTTTTACAATGTAGCAAAGGGACACCAGCTATGGCTGGTGCAGCATATGGGTTGCAGCAGCCCAGGGTATGAACATGAGGTGTTTGTTAAACAGCAAAGATATCCACCTTGACTGAGAGGCACTGGGAGGCTTCTCCTCTCTGTGTTCACTGCATAGTTATGGAGCATCTACTGTACGCTCTTGTAAGGAAAGCACAAGGTATCTTATTGGAAGTAATCGGAGCTCTCTGCTGGGAGGGAATTGGAGGACCTGCCTTAGAAAACAGAGCATCAAGAGAAGTTGATTGTGCATGCTATATGTCAGAGATGGGGAAAGTGAAAATTTGCTCTTCAGAGTTATTCCAAACCCTCTTACCCATGTTTATGGTTTGCTGAAGTAGGAAAGAAAGCCATGGAATCCTGGCAATTAAGTGCTCCATCCAGAAAATGACATGTCATTTCCACCCACAACCCATTGGCCAAAATTAGTCATTTGTCTCCTTCCAACTGCAAAGAGAGGATATCCTCCCACAAGCAGAGAGAGAGAGGAAAGCCAGGTGGAGAGGAGCATCCGTGTCTCTGTGATGGGTAGGAGGCGAGGCCCAGGAAGTGGGAATGCCGGGAACCCTGTCCTGAGTGGTCTTGTCTGGTGCCTCTGTTGGGATGGATGAAGACCACCCACACTGCGGACTCTGTCATTGTCTGTTAGAGTCACAGGCCAGGCAGGAAATGTCTGCTTGGCCTAACGGGGTTCTGGCTCTTCCCGTCTTTCCTGGGTAACTGGGCACATGACGGGGAGTGACAGTGGGTAAAAGTTTAATTCAATGGGACTCGGGTTGCAGCAGCCCAGGGTATGAACATGAGGTATTTGTTAAACAGCAGAAATATCCACCTCAACTGAGAGGCACTGGGAGGCTTCTCTTCTCTGTGTTCACTGAATAGTTATGGAGCATCTACTGGATGCTCTTTTAAGAACCATGAATAGAGTAGTGAGCACAGGAGACTGTCTTCCCTCTTACTCAGCTGCTGACAGTTGTAACGGTCAGATCATTGTGGCTGATAGATTGGTAGCGTGTGAAGAGAATGTTCTAGAATTGTAAGGCTAGGAAAAGATGATATGGTCTAGGCAGCCAAAGTAAGAGCTCTCAAAAAAAGAAATGGTTTTGCAAACCTTAAGAGTCTTTGTGTTCCTCGTTCTGGAAGATTCCAAACTGATGTTGACCAGCTGTTGATTTCAAATGTTAAGAATGTTGATACTATATTCATATACATTTATAATAATATATAGTTATAATATTTATCGTATGTGAGAGGGGGAGACAGAACAACCTTTGCTTCAGTTCCTCATAGCTCCAAAGTTCATTGAATTAGTGAGGGCCCAATAAACTAAAGTTGTCCTTGGGAAGCACAGACCTGGCATGAGAGAACTTCTGCAGCATTTTCACCAGGAAGGAAACACTTCATCTCGGCAACAGAGGACTCTGTAGGTTGCCTTTAGCAGAACCCTACACTGGGGAGCAAGATGAGCACTTGGTGACCACACTTAGGAGGCCTGACCACCACATCTGCTCACTTATCACCTGTATTTGATTGTCTGTTCTAGCCCAAATGTGTCCGTCCTTTTTCCTAAGACCCTACTCCTGACATAAACACTAGATCTTTCTGTCCTTACCCACTATGGTTCATCACTGCAGTATTTCTCTCTTCCTGTTACATTTTTTACAGTTTTTTTAAATTGGAGTACATTTGTTTACAATATTGTGTTTCTGCTTATAACAAAGTGAATCAGCTATATGTATAACATATATCCCTTTCCTCTTGGACCTCCCTCCCCCGCAGCGCCCTCGTCTAGATCATCACAGAGCACTGGGTTGAGCTCCCTGTGCAATACAGATCTTTTTTTTTTTTTTAATTTATTTATTTTAATTGGAGGCTATACAAATCTATAGACAATAAATGCTGGAGAAGGTGTGGAGAGAAGGGAACCAACCCTCTTGCACTACTGGTGGGGATGTAAGTTGATACAGCCACTATGGAAGACAGTATGAAGTTTACTTAAAAACCAAAATTAGTTACCATGTGACCCAGCGATTCCACTACTATGCATATACCCTAAGAAAACCAAAATTCAAAAAGACTCATGCACCCCAGTGTTCACTGCAGCACTGCTTACAACAGCCAGGACATGGAAGCAACCTAGATATCCATTGAGAGAGGAATATATAAAGATGTGGGGTGTGTGTGTGTGTGTGTGTGTATGAAGTAAAGTGAAAGTCGCTCAGTTGTGTCTGACTTTTCGCGACCCCATGGACTGTAGCCTGCAAGGCCCCTCTGTCCATGGAGACCCCATGGACTGTAGCCTGCCAGGCCCCTCTGTCCACGGAATTATCCAGGCAAGAATACTGAAATGGGTAGCCATTCCCTTCTCCAGAGGATCTTCTCAACCCAGGGATCAAACCCAGGTCTCCCACATTGCAGGTATCTGAGCCACCAGGGAAGGCCAAGAATACTGGAGTGGGTAGACTATCCCTTCTCCAGCGGATCTTCCCAATCTAGGATCAATTATTATACACACACACATATTTTTTCTTTCTAAGAATACTGAAATGGGTAGCCATTCCCTTCTCCAGAGGATCTTCTCAACCCAGGGATCAAACCCAGGTCTCCCACATTGCAGGTATCTGAGCCACCAGGGAAGGCCAAGAATACTGGAGTGGGTAGACTATCCCTTCTCCAGCGGATCTTCCCAATCTAGGATCAATTATTATACACACACACATATTTTTTCTTTCTTTTTTTTAATATAAATTTATTTTAATTGGAGGCTAATTACTTTACAATATTATATTGGTTTTGCCATACATTGACATGAATCAGCCACGGGTATACACGTGTTCCCCATCCTGAACCCCCCACACATACCTCCCTCCCCATCCCATCCATCTGGGTCATCCCAGTGCACCAGCCCCGAGCACCCTGTCTCATGCATCGAACCTGGACTGGAGATTCATTTCACATGTGATAATATACATGTTTCAATGCCATTCTCCCAAATCATCCCACCCTCACCCTCCCACAGAGTCCAAAAGACTGCTCTATACATATATATATATACATACATATGTGTGTATGTATGTGTAATGGGATATTACTCAACCATTAAAAGGAACAAGATTGGGTCTTTCTATTACATTTCTCTCTCTTTTGTGGGCAGTTCCCATTATCATTCTCATGTATTATGTCTTCTTTCATTAAAACAGCAACAACAACATCTCTTTCCTCTATCTGCCGCTCACTCATTCTCTTGGCTGGTCCTTCCCTTGGCTGGTCCTTCCTCGTCTCTCCAGCTTCTAAATGTTGGCAGACCCCCCAATTTCAGCCTTTCAGTGACTGTCCTTTTCCATTTTCCCTTCTTCTCTGATCACCTCATCCAGTTTAATGTATGGTGCTGGGTTAACTCTCTCCAGGAGTGTCCTCTGACCAGTGGCTAGTGGGAGTTGATGGATAGATAAATGTCCCCGTTCCCTCACCCTTTGGGTCCCCTGTGCCCTTGAAGAGAGGTGAGTTCTGATTTATGTTCTGTTTCCCAGAGGGATTGAGCCCCATTTACCCATGGTGCCAAGTGGCTTGTTAAGATACTCTGTATGGAGTCTTTCCTATACCTGTCTCATCCCTCCAGTCCTCTTGAGTGTTTCCTGGGATTCTCTCCCAGAAAAACTCCTTGTACTCAGATGCTTGTCTCAGGGCCTGCTTGTGGAGAAACTCGTACTTAGACAGATGGCAAATGAGCATCCCAGCTCTTAACACAAAACTAACCCTTCACTCGAAACCTGCCTTCCAAGGTCTTGCCTGTGTCTGTGAATGAGTAATTCTTCCAGTTACTGGTCAAATACCTTGACACTTGTCTGTTTCTCACACTTCATACCTGATTAGCAGGTTCTACCTTCAAAATTCAAACACTTGCTTTTCTCCATAGAATTTCATGCTCTGGCATAGTGTAAATATTCAGCATTCAAAGGTTGTCTCCAGACAATTAAATGTAATTCCATGAAGAAAAAAATGTTCGTGTGTTTTCTTTGCTATTGTATCTTTAGTGGCCAGAGGAGAGTCTGGAATACAATTAACCCTCAAATATTTGCTGAATGTGTTGCATGGATGCGGAAAAAAATTGATTAATGAGGATTAATGCTTGGGGATGAAAGAGTAAAAAGATACTACTTACAATGTCTAAAGATGTTAAATGCAGCTTTTCCCCAAACAAACTACCCTGTTTGTTACTGAAATGTACAGTTAGAAAAAAAATCCTCTGAGGATTACCGTATAGAGTCTGTCCACAGTAAGATGCTATATTATGAAGATGGTGAGATCAAATGACTAATGAGTCCTTTTTTATAATGGATTATAATCCTTTTTTATAAGCCTGCTTCCTCCCACCTCTACCCCCAACAGTTTACATGTTCAGCATTTCAGGAATACCTATTCATGTAGGTATTTAGAGCAAAAACTTGCATTTGCTGGGATCACTTTGAGTAAGTGAATTACTCCTATGATCAGTACATTAACTGGCATTATGACCCTTCTGATGAACAAAAGGCAGGGTTGCCTAGGGGATAAGGCCCTGGGCTCTGAAGTTGGCCTGCTGATTTCAGCCCCAGCTTTGTGGGTCACCAGTGATGTGCACATGGGCAAGGCTGTGTGGCCTCTTCAGCCTCAGTGTCTGACCTTGCAAAATGGGACTCATAATAGTTCCTTGTTAGTGAGACTGTTGCGAAGATTAAGTGAGCTAATACATGCAGTATTCAGAGCAAAGTATCTGGTACAGAGTAAGCCCTGAATAAATGCAGAACACCCTTCTCTGGTTGGTTTCTATATTTATCTGTCATATGTCCCAGACAACACTGTAAATTCTAAGACATAAGCTGAGCTTTCTCAGAGCATCATTATTCTGTTTGTATAATGCTTTCCACAATTTTAAATACTTTGTACATTTCATGTTCAAAATAGTACGTCTGTAATCAGAAGGGTATGTGAAATTATCTTGATTTTTACCAAAGAGTCACCAAGTTTCCCTATAGTAGTATTTTCATCAAGACTGGGGACATGGCGAAGCAGCTTTCTGGAGGATTTTGTCACCCTACATTAGCCAGTAGAGATTTGGAATCACCGCCACACGAAGCCAATCGAATGCGGAGAGAAAAGGGAAGGGGTTGTGTCCCTCAGGTTAAGTCCACCCTGTTGAGTGGTGTTTCACAGTTGTGGGAAATAAGCAATAATAAACCTTTGCTTTGCGTGCTCACGGTGCCCTCCAGCACAGATAATAAAGGCCACCTCAACAGGTTTCGCCTCATCCTGCCTATTCCCTTCAGATCTTGGTCACCACTGACACTCACCACTGTACACATAGCAGCCTTCAGAGGAGTTGGTACTTTGAATACAAGCCTAGAAAGGGCTGGAGTAGGAGCCTCTGTTCTTTATCCAGACATGTGTTTCTCTGCATAAATATACTCAAAGTGGGCAAGATGTGCAGCAGTGTGGGAATAAAGTCATGCAAGTGGTTCCAGGCCCCTCTGAAGAGACGATTGTAGGTGGCAGTGGAGCTGTTGCCACAAAGGCAGGTACAGAGCCTGGTTCCCTGGTGACTCCAGATAAGAAAGTGGCCAGAACCAGGGAGGAAGTCAGCCGAGGCATTTAAGGAAAGAAAGCCTTGCTTAGGAAGGTGTAATGGGTGTGAAGAGAACGCCTTGAAGGCCAAAGGAAAATGATGTCCATTTCCTCCAGAAATTCCTCTGGAGCAACAGTTTGAGAAATACCAATCTAGGGTTGTGGAGAAATCTGAAGTAAATGAGGAGGAGAATTCAGAAGAGTATTTAGGTTGTGAATAATTATCAGCTGACTGAATGAATAGGCATAGTTGATGAATGAGATATAATTAGAACTCTCAAGCTACTCAATATACTGTATGTATATTTTATATGTATATATATACACACACAAGCTATAGTTATAACTCTAAGCTATTCAATATACTATGTATGTATATTATAGATATAAATATATACATATCTATTATGTATATAAATATATATATTGAGCAAGCTGGAGGCTTACCCAAAATATATCTAAAATATGTTAAAATGCATATTAATGAATATAATAGAAGACATGCCTCATTATAGTAAATTCTACAGTGCCATCCAGGTGTTTTTCCCCAATCTGGCATTTTTGTGTTGTGTTGTTTTCCATTTCAGTGATGGGAGGCCATGTTAACATGCAGATGTTAGACTTTAAAAGACCTGGTTCTAGTATATTCTAGTCTACCCAGATTCTATCCAGCCACCTGATTTGGAGAAAGGTTATTTAACTGAGCATTGGTTTCCTGGTCTTTTGAAGGTGAATTATAGTGCCTGGACAGAGTACCTGGTATCTTAGGTATTAGTGATGGTCAAATGAAATAATACAGGTAACACAACCTTGGAAACCATATACATCCTTTTGCAAATGTGTAACTGCAAATGCATAACCATCTTTGTTTAGTGATTTTTAAAGTCTGGTAATATTTTGGAGGAGGCAGTTATTGTTTG
Source organism: Oreotragus oreotragus (assembly GCA_006410675.1). Lineage (NCBI taxonomy): Eukaryota > Metazoa > Chordata > Mammalia > Artiodactyla > Bovidae > Oreotragus > Oreotragus oreotragus. The sequence goes on from SJYX01017428.1 coordinate 268,194, forward strand.
TATTAAGAATACCAGTTCACCGCTACTCCTCAGTGAATGAGCGAAAGTGGGAGCCTTGATTAACCAAAGCTCTGGGAGGCTGCTTTGCTGGAGTGAAGTGTTCTTCAGAGCTTGGTGCCATTAAATGGCTTTGTACTCTGGATCACACTGATCTTCAGTGCCACAGGCACTTGGGGTAATTGTCAGTGTTTCTTAGGCTGAGGAAAGTTCTCTTCCATAAATTATCGTGGTATTTTGTAATTTCCTGAACCAGATATTTAAGTTCAGATCGCTATTAGCATTAAGAGATAGTGTTTTGAAAGGGAGTAGGGCAGAAAGGGAGCAACATTCTCATTTCCTGGCATTCTGGGCTTGGTTCTCATTTTTTCGACTTCACCCTCTCCAATGCCTGTATGCACAAACACAAAAGGAGAATTTACATCCTGTTTTATAGTTTCCTCACCAAAGCCCATGAAGTTGGGACTCCCTAGTCCAGTGTATTACCAGAGGGTTTCTCTGCAACTTTATATTCTCCTTATATTGTGGTAAAGCATGTGCAGCGATTCAGGGCTGTGTTGGCTCAGGGTTTTGAGAGAAAGTGGATCCCGTTATCTGTTGTCATTGATTTGAGAGTCTGATCTTAGAAGTTCACATTTTATGGTGTGAAAAGTATAGTGCAATGTAAATTGTAAAGAAAGATACTTTAGAAAAATATTTTAAAAATTGAATGTTTAGTAGATATTTCTAATAGTAGGATTTAAAAATGAAAAATAGGTTTAGATCTTCCAAGATATATTATTTGTATAAACTTCATGTGGTAAAAGAGATTTCTTTAAAGCTTTGGTATTGGTTTTAGTACCTCATGACTGTGGCAGAATTCTTTCATGAGTTGATATTTGGAGCCATAACAATAGCTGGTTATATAACTGATGATGTTATTTCAGGTAACCTTTCTGACCTTAGTTGACTCATTATCAGATAGGAATGAATAATACCCATTTTATAGAGATGCTGTATTAAGTCAAACTTCATTTAATCAATGAATAGTTTTTTGTGTAGACAAATTAAAATGTAAGTTATATAATATGGTAGATGGTGAAAGGTGCTCTGGAAAAAAGTAAACAGGCTAAGAAGGATGGGAAATGCTGACATGGGAGTGGTTAAAGAAACTCTAGGCAGGACTTCATGCAAAGTATTTAGTACATATGAAGGTTTCAGTAAAGGTTGGCAAGCACATGTATGTATAAAATGTGCCCCTGTCATGTGCAAATCCATATAATATGTGGAGATAGATGAATGGATAAGCTACCTCTACATATAGATATATATGAGACAGGACAGTGTATAGGTTTGGGTTTTTTTTTCATATTTGGTTTCAATTCTGTCTTTATATAGAATTTTTGTTGATATATTTCACATATGTTATATTAGTTTCACATATACAATATGAGTTGATATTTCTATATATTGCAAAATGAGCCGCATAATCAGTTTCAGTCCATTTCAGTTGCTTAGTCGTGTCCGACTCTTTGTGACCCCATGAACCGCAGCACGCCAGGCCTCCCTGCCCATCACCAGCTCCTGGAGTCTGCCCAAACCCATGTCCATTAAGTCAGTGATGCCATCCAACCATCTCATCCTCTGTCGTCCCCTTCTCCTCCTGCCCTCAATCTTTCCCAGCATCAGAGTCTTTTCAAATGAGTCAGCTCTTCGCAGCAGGT